>JAKSZT010015024.1:5000-13279 GCA_026826555.1 Tolypeutes matacus | reverse complement strand
TGATTTATGGGACAGGTGTATACTTGTCGCCAATTTCATGCTTCAGCTCACACCATATCAGGCCGCACCAAGCCTTGAAAGACTTGCCTGAGGCTTCAAGAGACCGGTGCCTATAGGTTGCTCTTGCTATAATTCAAAGGCCATCTGCAGAAATGCCCCGAGGGGTAGTTCAAAGGTATGGAGGTCATAGCAGAAGACTTGTATGTGCTGCTGGACTCAACACACATGATCCTAGGGCAGTTCCCCATTCTTTGAGTCACCCAAACTATCCTTATCTGGAAAAAAAAACAGCCACCAAGTGGATGGAGCATTTAGGTAAAGAGGCTCACCGACAGCATAAAGTGGTTGATATTCTATGTGCTGGGACATGCCCTTTCATAGTTATTTTTCTGCAGCCTCTTGCTTTCGCTTCTGGGGGTGTCTTTTTTCTTCATGATGACTTTGGAGAGGCCTTTGGTGTTAACTTGCAAAGGGCATCCAGCAGGTTCCCATGGTTTGATGGAGATACGCTGTTCTGATGATATTTTCATTACTAATGAAAGTTCAAGTTTGAAGAAAGATGCTTAATATTCTGTTTAAATGCGACGCTTAGTGTTGAAGAAACACAGAGCTTCTCAATTTTCATTGAAACAAAAATAGACATAAAAAGCGATTATGTATTTTTCCAGTTCGTGATACAATATTCAAACGTCTACCAAGCTTCTCTTTCTATAGTGATTACGATCAGATTGCCTACTGTTTCAGCATATACATTCTTTTTGAAGTTATTGCCTTTAAAATCTCTTTTGCGAGCCAAAAACTCTTCTGATGCAATTGACATGCGAGCAACTATAGATGAAAGACATTGCTTTGAAGTTTGGTTCTCAAGTACCAAAATCTAAGCCTGATCGATTCCCCAAAGAGCTCTCAGAGCATTTATTCCATCTTAGAACGGGTCCGCTCTTGGGAAGCATTTTTTGTCATGCAGATGAGAGATCTGTGCTGCGGAACTTGTTTATAAATGCATCATTTGATCTCTCTCTTCGCTCTTCGTATGGTGGCGCCTCGATGTCTAATGCATCGGGAAGGGGGAGGAGCTACCAGCTTATGATAGCTATGCAGTCTCATACTGCAGGTGTCCTTTACCATGGTACAGATGTGAAGATTTGGTTGATATGCTTCTCAGCTCCTTTCCTCTGGCTGTCTGTCTGAATGTGGAATTTCATGCTGCCTCATTATGCCTACAATGACGCATATTGACCTTGAACAGATGTAGGACGGGGTGACCGATCCATGACAGCCAGTAAAAGACAGAAGACAGATAGAAACCGACGCCCCGATAGAGTACCTCTTATTAGCCTCAGAAAGTTTCTCACTAAAGAATGCTATGGGATGTCTCTCCTGGCTCGAAAGCTCAAAACTGCTCCTATGCCCATACCAGAAGCATCACAAGCAACCTAAAAAACCTTATTGAAATCAGGATGCTTCAGTAATTATATATTGAACAGAAGCAAAAGCCTCAGTCAACTTTTGCTTGATCTCAGCAAAAGCTTTAGCAGCTGCAGGGGTCCACTTAAAATCTCCTTTAATCAGAGATCGGAGCTGTGATAGCACTAAAACCCCTAAAGAAGCGCCTATAGAAAGTAGCTAACCCATGGAAACTACGAACCTCTGAACTGGTCTTAGGTTCACCTAGAATAGGTCGATAACGACGAAGAGCGAAAAGAAAATCAAAGAGCTTGGAGTGAGTCTTCCGTTCTCAAATATACGTATCTTTTCTTCTAGTCTAATGCTTGTTCACACCGGCTTCTTGCCGGTGTTTGTTCGGATATAGTTCGTTCAGTAGCGACAATCAGGAACACTACTTCTATAAATATAGAAATAAGATGATTATCGCCATTTTCCTTACAATAGGGAAGTCTCAACTATACCCAGCTCGAAAAAGCAGGATTGCTTGAATGGACGGAAAGGACAACCAAACGAAACCGAGGGCAGCAATAGTAATTACACCAGCCCTTATCGAGACAAGAGACCATACATGAACTATGGCAAGAACATTCAATGATCTGCGATCTCCCTTCCTCAAAGAAAGGAGAATAAACTATCGAAAAGTTTCTTATATAAAGACATATAAATAACATCTCCAAACAAAAGTCAATCAACGAAGCCTTAAAGTCCCGGAATTGACAAAATGAACCAGTAAAAAAAGAAACATATTATTTTGCCATTGCTCAAAGCCAAAAAAAATTAATGCCTGGGTAACCACTTGAGATCATTCCCCACGTGAAAGAGAAGATACAATTAAAGAAGCCCATTCTTAATTCGCAGGCCCAGCCGCCCAGCTGGAATAACGAACTTATTAACGAATCCTCAACGGTTTACTACTTATTTCAAGACTACTTTAGCCCTTTCACACTTCTGCTACTCTTCCGTCTTCCCCGCCATTGCTGAGAAGAAAGAGCGCAGCGCTTGACGAATAGCATTTCACTCCCAGAAAGGTCTAGTCGATAGTTTCTTGATGAATTTATTGAATAGCCGGAGTCGACAATTACATTGCCTCGATCTCTCTCTATCTATGATAGAGTTCGTGCAATGCGGTTGATTACGATCTCGCCCCACCGGCGACCATTCCCCTCCATTAGATTACCGAATTCAAGAACGTCGGTTGTAGCGATTCCTGCTGGAAGTGGTTATGGCCGAGCTTCGTATAAGCGCTGGGGAAAAAGACAGGAGCAGAACCATTCATTGGAGAGACAGACCCTGATCAGTCAGTTGCCCGGAACCGCTTTCAGCAGCTGGTAAGCCGCTGCTGTTCTAGAACCGTGAGATTCAATTCTATATCTTGTTTGAAAAGTTTACCAAACTTCCGTTCGACCGAAAGGGGGGTTAGTCCTTTTTTCAATCATTTCATCTTTACCCTTTTTTTAGGCTTATTAAGAAGCAAGGAATGGTGCTAGTCTGAAGGCTAATAGCAAAATCGTTAGCTTGATGCTATTTTTTTTAGTAGGTCAAAAGAAAATGGGAATAGTTGATCGAATTTCCGTGAGTTCATCCTGCATTTCTGCACTTCACCGACCTTTGCATCTTAGGCTAATCGTATTATGAAATGAAAGGAAGGAAAAAAGGATACGCAGTATTCTATAATGAACATTGTAAGGTTAGAGTTTCTTTAGTAGGCCACAGCAGATCGAAAAGTCGCTACAGTTAAGGATTTTTCCATTGGCAGTTGAGGGGGGTTTCCGCCTACGTAGGGTGCTAAGTGAGTAAAGTAGCCGCCTTAGATGAGAAAGAAAAGAAAGAAGACGTCACGACTAGTTAGACTCACTCCTTTTATTCCGAAATTTCACTCCAAGTCTATAGAACTATAGCTTTACAGCAGGAGTCTGGTTTAGAGCTCACTGGAAGGATTATGTCATTCTAAAAGAAGGGTCAGCACCCAGGCCCGCGGGAGTTGCCGTATTGAAGCTCTCCAGGTGGCGAGCTACGTCCAAGCTGGTGTGTGATGGCGGAACGGAACTTAAAGTAATGATCGATCAAGCGAGAAGCCTTGTTAAGCAAGAGCTCATGGCTATCGCTGAGAGCCTCGAATCCTTCGAAATATTGAATACGGGCCGTATCCACAGGCTCAATTTGCCTGTTCGTCGGCCTACGAAATAACCGCGCGAAAAATGCTTTGATTTCACATTTACTTGAATTGCTCTGCCCACTTTTTATCACTTGAGTGGGACTGAAGTCTTCCATAGACTTCTTTGGGCGTTTGAAATGAAGTGGCGCGTTCCGCCACAACGGATGAGATGAACGAAAAAGTGACTTCGTAACCTTAACGTACTTTCTTACTGTATCATAGGCATTCTGGTGCTAAGACCGACGACTACACGGAGTCATGAGCGATAGCGAAGCCAAGCCGATACGATTTTAGGGAGCGCGCGAAGGGCTAAGCCTAAGCCACTAATGTCGTGGCGAAGGAGGCCTACTAGTAGTATACTGGATTGGAAACCGGTGAAATACCAACAGGCTATTTAAGTGAACTATTGAAGCTATCAGTGTGATTGATCAGACAAGATACTTATTTCATTTTTCATTTCCGAATTCGCTTGCGACAAGTCAAGGCATTAGTATGACTTCGTTGACCACGTAAGGGCGATCCATCTTGATGACGAATTCCACGATAACAAGAAATCGAAATGAATCGTTCGATGTCTGCTCGTTCTCCCCTCTTCAATTCCCAATGAACAACATGATCTTGACCTATCATTTGTTCAATTTGGTCGATCTGATACTTCGTTAATTCTTTTATCTTTATGTTCCCACTGATACCTAATCGATAACGAACCTGAATGGCTTTTTTAGGTCCAATTCCATAAATTCTTTGTGAGGCAATTCTTACTTGTTCATTTACAACTGATCTAGCTCCTGAAATATATAACATTATTTATCCTTCCTTTTACTTGTATTATAGGCTTTCATCATAAATGAGTTGTCTCCTCTCTGACACGAGATTCAATCTCTTGAAACCCTTATATGATGTATGATGGATAAATCAAAGGATAAAGGATTTATCCCCTCTCATCATTCCTCAAAGTATCTTTCAAGGAACTGAGTTAGGAAAGATGATATCTTTGATTTTAGATTGGAGAAGCTGGAGATAAACGAAAGACTCACTCCAAGCTCTTCGTTGAACTAAATGAGTTTCACATAGTGAAACGAAACGAACTATCGAAGTAACAGAGTCTATAGAACTTAACTAGAACCGCCAAGCTATTTTATAATCTAACTGCTGTTCCCGTCCTGCCCACCTATAAGTCTAACTTTAGAGGTAAACTCTAAACCAGGAATTCTGACTATTCCAATTCTCAAGTCATACGAAAAGAATACGGATTTGTGCCCGGATCTCCTTCTTTTGAGTATTCCACCCTTAAGTCAATAGGCCTGAAAAAAGGAATGAAATCTAGTCCGCCCAAGCTTTCTCGATCAATAGACAAAAGTACGCCTTTTGAACTTCTTTCGGTTACCTTCCCTCTATTATACTATACTGTTCTCTCTTTCCACCGTTTGAAGTCCCTACGCCTCTTTCTTGCTTTTCATTCGTGTATTCTGACATTACACCGTTCTTTCAATACGCCTTTTCCCCCTTTCTGTTGTTTAAACGAACTCTGTCACCCTTCTTTTCAATAGAAAATGAGTTTTCTTTTCACAGCTATATAAAATGAAAAACGAAAAGGATATGACTTTAAGTAGGGAAGGAAATGGTTTTGATTGTTTTTGCAGCTATATGAAACTCAATTCTTTTTTGAAGGCCTTAAGAGCACCGCTTCCAATTCGAAATCAAGTCTATAATGAGTGATCTTTCCCTCACCGAATGACGCTCTGAGGCCCCTTGCCCCATCTGGTTACTAAGTTACTAAGACTCAGAAAGGGCGTTTTTAACGACAGAAAAAGGTCTCTACTGCAAAGGTTCGCAGGAATATGCTCTTCACTTTCCATTTCATCAGCTGCTGTTAGCTCTCCGGGGAACTTAGGGATTCACTGATGCTGTTGTTCACGAATCCCTTTCTAGTGGACTTGGCGTCACTAATTGCAGAGGATAAATCGTCATATAGCTGCTACACCAAAACTAGGTGCAAAGAACCAACCAGACTGCCCTAGTGGATAAATAAGGAATACAGAAAGAAAGAACAGCTTGTCAATTATTGGTGTAAGAATTTATCACACAAAAGTCAGTGTCAGAAGTCTTTGAACTCATAAAGTAAAGAAAGAAGCAATGAAGCTTATAGTTCAATCATTCGTGCTCCTACTCAGCGTGGAGCACTTCATTCACTAACAGACCTCTTTTTGATTGAAAAAGAGAGATTTCGAACCTTAAGAGGGGGCGCTTTCTATCTCCTTCCCCTATGTACTTGTAGGCTAAAATGGGTGAATCGCCTTGCTGGACATCGTCCTCTTCTGATTCAATTGCTACAACTGCTGATAGGGAGTGAGCGATCCTACTCATTTTCCCGGGATTATTAGATGCGGATTAGTGCTTTTATTTATAGAATGTCTTCGCCTCGAAAGTTTGGATGGAATATATGAGGCAGTTCTGGCTCTATCTTTGTCGGCGTAACCGCCTTGGGTCTATCTAAAGATCCTATCCTCTCTTCTAGGCTTCCACTTCCACTTCTCCTTCTTCTTATTCCTGCTGAAAGTGGGCTAAGGTTTTGGACTGAACGAACTATCGAAGTAACAGAGTCTTCTCTACTGCATAACTGGTGAATTTATTCTTCCAAGAGGGTTTGCACACAGGCAATTTCCTTAACTTATTAAAAACTTATTAAAGTAAAGGATCTTTAACCCAAGGAGTCCTTGAGCTAGGGCAGCTACTTAGTGGATTGATTTCTGTTTTATGGAATGATCCAAGGGTAGTTCTTGATGTTCTTTTATCATAAGGCTGTTCGTCACTCCCTCATACCTCTATAGTTGTAGTACGGTTTTGGTCCAAAGCTACTCGATCAACAAAGAAGAGAGTAAGAGGCGTATTATCCGATATTCTATTTTTGGGGAAGAAGCCGATAGGGAGCGGGTGATCCTATTCTCGTTAATCCAGTGACTGGAGAAGTCTGAATCTGTCTATCGAACGACGAAGAGCGAAAAGATACGTAGGTTTGAGTGAAACTCATTACGTAAGACTTGACTATACGTATCAAAGCTTTCGTTTCACTAAGTTCAACTCCTTCTATCCGATATAGTTCGTATCCCCAGGTGGGGAGCTGCTGTCCAGCCGCTATGGAAGAGGGGGCGGGGGACGGAATCTCGACTTGAGAATGAGCATCTTGGGTTGGCGGGCTGTTTACTGAGGTTGATGGCCCGGAAGCTCCAGACGAAGGCAGCATGCTACTCCGGGGTCCGCTCTCGATCCCCAAACCCACTATGCGCCTCCCTCCCATCCCAAAGCTCGACTACAAAAAAAGGTGAGCGACCGACCTAGTAGACGGATCCCGACCCTCTCAAGAATGTCCGTCAAAAAACCGAGGTTCAGTTGAAGACAGAGAAAATAGCATCTTTCTAGCCTGCGAACTCAATCTCATTTAGAAAGCCTGATCTCTATCTTTCAGCAACTGAACGGGAATGAGTTTCACTCAAACGACGATATCGACTATACGTATCTTTTAGTGAAACGAACTTCATAGCGACGATAGGCCCCATCAGTGTTCACTTTCACCCAGGGGCCAACCTATTAACCGTTCCTCTCTGGTGGGAGCTACAGAACCCATGGTTTCCAAGAGCTCTTGAGCATGGAGGATTTCCTTGGCCAAGGACATAACAGTCATCACTGGGTCACGTTCACAAACATAATTATAATAAATAATTATTTCATAACCTCCACTGCCCATGCATCAACACAA
Source organism: Tolypeutes matacus (assembly GCA_026826555.1). NCBI lineage: Eukaryota > Metazoa > Chordata > Mammalia > Cingulata > Chlamyphoridae > Tolypeutes > Tolypeutes matacus. The sequence continues at coordinate 5,918 of JAKSZT010015024.1, read as the reverse complement.
AAAATAGTAGGCCAGCTCACATTACCAAAGCGACCTCACTTCATAGATAGGACAAGAAGCATCTATCGCCATGTGCCTCCGTACCCTTGAGCTATTATCTAAATCGATCATGTAGTGTAAGCCTTCAGAATGAGCGAATTCTCTGGCCCCAAACTTTATCCCACTGCTTTCGGTAGGGGGCCCCTTCTTTTTGTGTATAAGCTTATTTTACCGAAGGAGAGGTATGAAGTGAAAAGACTGATAAGGAGAGGTACGTAGTGACTCGACCACCGGGAGAGGAGCGAGAAAGCCCCGCTCTCCTCTCCCACTCCATACCTGAATAGATATAGGGTGGCCTCGCCTTTGAAGGCGTCTTTATGTCTCACACTTGCGCCTCTTGGCAAAGGACCGAGAGATGAGGGCATGAACGAAGCTGCATAGAATAAAAAGACGCTTTGGGGCATGGGAAGGGGCAAAGCCTCTCCTCTCCGATCTCAAAACCTCAAGAGGACTATTGTGATCTTGGCTTTTGCCTTAGCGACTCTTCCTGGCTCTTAGTTGAATCCGAAAGCCCTCATCTCCTATGTATTCCAATTGCCTTACTAAAGCTGGTCTTAAGCCAGCGTTGAGTGCTTCCTACCTAAAGGATGACTGTAGCTTTCTTTACATTCTCGTAAGCACAACCACTACTATTCCCATTCCTAAAGCTCGCCAGCATACCGGCAACAATAGTGAAAAACGATTCGTTGAGCAACCTATCGAGCGAAAAGAAAAGAGAAAGCGCTTGATCAACTTCTTTTAGAGGGGGGGCCCCACAGACAGCGACAAAGAGGCCTTCAAACGCACAACAATTTCCAATCTTCGTCTGTGACGATCCTCGCTGATGCCACCAGTAGAAAGAGAAAGAACCTCATCGGGCATTTGCCCGGTATCCGTACT
>JAKSZT010015016.1:0-21183 GCA_026826555.1 Tolypeutes matacus | reverse complement strand
GGCGAGATCTCAGCCCTTTGAAAAGACGGAGTCAATGTAGGTTAACCGCAGAACATACTCTCAAACTAACTACAGAAGGATTGGGATCGATATCATACCACCACTTTTCAGGCTGTTGGAGTATCCTTTCTTCCTGATCTTATGAGCGGATAGGAGTGAATCAATCATTATAATTAGAAACCAAAAACAACATATTCGTGTTTTCCGAGGATAGGTTTCATAAATGCTTTATATTTACTTAAAGAAGATTTTCTTTTTGTAAATATTTTGTATATGAAGAGGTCACTTCGTAGTCTACTGCCGGGGTCATTGAATCACCTATTGCGGTAGCGCTTCCTACTCCGTGACGCGATGAAAGAAGAAAGACTGAACATAAGCCCTACCAGGGTCGTGCTTCGCCTCAACAATTGCACCAGTATATACCAAGAACGACGAATTTTCTCTTCCCGTTGAAGCCCAAACCGGCCTCCTAGTAGAGCTTGTCGGGATCGGTCTTTTTCTTTTATGAAATTTTTAAATAGCATAAATGAGGAAAGGATTTCCGTTTCCGAGGCGCCTTTTAGGGGCTTCATTCCAGGACTAACGAATCTTGATTTTGAGCATGTCTCACGAACTACTACTACTCTTTCACCAAAGCTTAAATGCTCTTTCCATAACTTCAATATGAGAGAATCAAGACTAGAAAAGAATGTTTTTGATTTTCTCAATAGCGCGTCAGAAGAGTTCTCTTCGATCCCATACATTCTGCCTACGCTCTGATCGTCATGGATCCTTAAACCATTAAGTTTGATGCCCACTCCTTTGCGAAATCAGGACTGGTCAAATATTTTTGATTCCATCCATTAGATAGACTAGCCTCGGGAAAGATAAGAGGAATGAATCCCATAATAGTCTTTTAAGAAAAGAAAGCGCCTATCTTTTTTTATTTATAGGAGAAAAGAGGACTTTTTCAATCTTTTTTTGAAAAGGGCGGGCTGCCACTGGTCTTTCTTTCCCTAAAAGACAAAGTCTTGACGAAGAGGAGAAGTGGGCCAGTACTGGGAATCCAGGGTTTCGGGTTCTTTCCCCAGTTTCACTTTGATATTCAGACTTTAGCTCAGCCCAGAAAAAAAGTTATTATTATATATCATTCTATTTTCGTTTTGGCTTTTATTCAATTCTCTTTCATTTGAAGTCGGTTGAAGCCCAAGCATCTGGTGTCAACGGTTCTGCCACTCCTGAATCAGACGATGTATCCCAAGCCTGTAAGTCCATTACCGTTGAACAAGAGCAAAAAGAGGAAAGAAGAGTGACTGATTCAACAAGAGAAAGAAGAGCTAGCGACTCTAACGAATCTAATGCTGCCCACTCAAGCTATCAAGCTAGTCTTTTCCTACTGCCCTTACTTAACCTTAACCACCGGGAGCAGATTCGATAAAAGAAAGGATTCTGACAAAGAGAAAGCGCTGACCTGACGTAAAGATTTGACCTTTCAAACTCTACCGGAAGATTATAAATTCCCATAGCCACAGAAAAGAAAACGAGGATCATAATTTCTCCTCCAGTGCTTGGTTCATCAACTAGTTAGATTCAAAGCTTCACATCCAAGGCGGGAAACCAGGGCACTCATCTTTATCAATGCAATGACTTAGGGTAGGGGGGCGGCTCAATCCTTTCACTTTTTTCTTATGTGCGAAAGCACGCCACCAAACCAAGAAGAAGAAGAAAAAGTCACTCGAAGTAGTCAGCCTATTAGCATAGCAGTATAAGAGAGGAAGCCTAGCCAATAAGTATGTAAGAAGCTTCCCTTTAAGTTCAGGCTTGAGCTTACCCTTTTCATAACATCTGATTCGGCCGTCAACGCCTAGCGACTATAGAATCAACGAATAAGAAACGGAGCTGGCACGGGTCTTGCTTGAATTCATCTCTACAGATGTTTTCTCTGCTCTAGCCGCAAAGCTTCCCCTTAACTGTCGGCCTCATCACCTACTCCAGCAGAGTCAGAAACGAAAGGGAATCGAAGAGCAAAGATAGGAAGCGCGTATAGCATAGGTCTTGACTTTGACGTTGGGACTCTGCCCGTTCCAGAATTGACTTCAAACGAAAACGCATCAGTAACGGGAATAGAGAATCCCGGGAGAGTAGGGAGCAGGGAAGACACTCGTCTTTGAAGTCAGCCCAGTGGGCACTGGCTTTGAGTTCCTTTTAAGTCAGGCTTGACCCGCGCTCGGCGTCAAGATTAAGATTAAGCCTATCAAAGTGATCCCAGAGGAAGAGAGACGAAATCCGTAAGCCGTGAGTATAGTAGGTGATTGACCGGGCCGACACTCATCAGATTATGATTTTCATTATCGGGAGTTAAGATCAAGAATTTTGTTCAAGTAGGGATCCTAGTGCTAGTAATCGGGGTTCTGTCTTTCGTGATCGTTAGGAAGAAGGAAGAGCCAGATGCGTCTGATCTATATTTGTTTGTTTTGGATCGAAAGATTCTGATGTTCGTAAGCGAGACCCAGATCCTCCATAGCACCAGCAAATAAGCTACCACCTGATCTTGACCCGGAATTCAAAGTTGAAGAAAAGTAATGGTTGAAGAACCTCGTCTCACATCTCTTCCTGGCCAAGGTGGGAAAAGCACAACTCCGTCCAGTATCTTTCCCTGTTCCGAGATAGCCTAATATCCCAGTAGAAGTGTGGATGGACCGGCGTGGATAGGGGGAAGCCTGTCCCACCATCATCTAGTCCAATTCCTTTCCAGTACCAGCATTCCTTTGTACGCATATCTAGGCGCAGTTCCAGTAGATGACCTTGTTGATCCGGGACTTAAGCCTGTTGACTAAGTAGCAGATAGACCGTCGGAGGGGACGCCCGCAGCAGAAGCAGGGCAGGAACATAACAAGCTCCATAGCCGGTTGTTAACCTAATTGCATGATAGACAGTACCATAGGTTGGTTCCAGATCGAGCTATTAAAGCACCAGACGAAACAGAAAAGAAAAAAGTAGAGGAAAAGGCAGGAGTCTATTTAGTAGACTTAGTTGCGTATGTTGAGTAAAGAACAGCCCCGTGAAGCTACGTCCCTCTGTCTGGCCCTCCATTCTATTATTAGAAGCAAAGAAAGAAAGGCAGGAGCAGGTTTCTTTTTCTAACAGATTGAGTAGCTTTTCTAACCAGCATCTAAGTAACTTCCAGATCCATATTCTAGGTGCAGGGGAAGCAGAGGTGAAGGCATCTTCAATAGGAGGAAGAGAAGGCGTCAGCAACTGACGGCCGTCAAGCTGAAAAAACATAGCACTAATGGCCGACCCAAGCCTTTTCGGAAAGAGCCCTTGTCTTGTAGTTACATAGTATGGCTAATGCTCCTTTTCGGACAGATCCCCTTCCCTAGCCCTAGGCGGGAGAGCCTTAGCCTTGAAAATCGAATTAGAAACAGGGCGATTAATAACACAGGGATAGAGAGTAGCCATAACTTCGGCCGTCCTTGCCAGCATTTATTGCGGTTTGGGCGCTGTTGCCAAAGAGAAAGTGGGTCCAGGCCAGTGCAATGCAGAATTCCCGGTCCACTACTTCTATGCATGGTTGGACCAGTCTTTTCCTAAGTTGTATATGACCGCTTCCGGACCTGGGGAAGCTGAAAGATTATGTCCCTTGCAATTGAGAGCATTGAAGCCGGGAAGTTCAATGCGAAGATGGCCAGGCTCTTTATTCGTCATCCGATGAGCTTCACGAAAAAAAACCTAAAAGCATGGTCTTTTAGAGATGCCCTCAATCTTGTATGATTAGTCGACAAAGGGCCCCTATTCTGGGTCGATCAGTCATTCAGTACAGGAAGACCCAAAAAGATAGAGTTCACATTCCTTTTATTCTTATGGTGGAGCTTTGGGATCTAGTTTTTCAAGAAAAAAAGGGTCAGGATCTGGTGGTTCGGAGATTGGAGGTTTAGCCTTTCCTAAAGAGGAAATAGGTGCTTACTAAGCCTAAAAAGCATTCTATGGAGCTTGATTTTTTCTCGTCTCGTAGTAAGCTTCATCTAAATTCCGGCTTGTGAAAAGAGCTTATCTTTGGCTTGGGGTTTGATTCGTAAATCCGGGTCAGGCGGCTAGCTCCTCGCTCCTGTCGATCGGCCCTATATTGTATATAATATTGTATAGAATCCAGAGATTTGATTTTCACAGCTACTACAGCTGGTGTCTTCGGAAATGGCCATGGCCAGATTAGCAGGAGGAAGGTTTTTTACCTGACTGAAACAGAGGTTGAAAGTCAAATAGCCATAGATCGCGATTCAAACAAAGAGGTTGGGCTTTCCCCTAAAGTGACAAGGGGGTGAGCCGCAGACTATATATAAGGATAAGACCGAAAGCGAGATTTCTCACTAAAGGACGAAGCCAAGAACGTAAGGAGGTTTTGAAGACTTGAAAAACGTTTCTTTATTTAGCATGATAGACCTCTTATCTATTGAGATTTTAAGCTAATAACTGGCATTCATTTAATGAAAACCCTGCGCTTGAAAAGGCAGAGAGAAAATTTAGCCCTTTGCTCTATACGTCAAGACTTTTGCCATGAGAACGAAATTCGATTAGTGCCAGTTCCCCCAGAAATAGCTGTAGTGGAGCAAAGAAGGTGTAGTCGGAATGCCTTGTTCTGTAGCAAAAGAATAGGCAGCTATTTCATCTGCTGTGAATGCTGCCGATGCTTGAGTACTCGTATCTGCTGGGGGAATAAACTGTCATCCCGAATAGCCTGTTAATAACCCTTTCCGCTCTTACTGTTCCCACTGCATCGAGAATAACCTTTGCCTACCCGCTGTTAATGGCATTTCCGCTGATCGTAGAGGCTCTTGGTCAACTATCCGTAAGCGCAGCTATTGAATCAGTTCTTGGTGGAAGGTTTAATAGTCGAAAGGATAATTATCTTGAAGCTGGAACACCAAACTGGAGCCACACCGATTGACATGAATTCACAGCCTTTGCCCATTAGCAGCTATAGAGAGTCTTCCTTCTAATCCATATTCTTATTTAGAATTCGTCATAAGAATACTATGTTTTTCTTCTTATTCTTTCTTGCTCAAAAAAGGACAACATCTGGTCTTCCTGCTAAAGCAATTGTCGAAGTGGAGGCACCCCATTGAATAATGAATAAGTACTAGTCCCGTATGATCCTCTTCCTACTCTAATACTAGAAATAGAAAGAAAGAGCCTGTTGTTGGAGTAGCAGTCTCTGTCCTGGGGCCAAACAAAAGAAAAAGATCCTATTCGGCCACCTGACACGGTTTCGCGTTTGGAGCTCTGGTTCGGCTTAATAAGTACGAACTCTGTTTTCGGGAAGGCATTCCCCGGGTGTAAAAACGTTGTCGCTACGGTCCTATCTCTATCTGCTTGTGGAGCTAATCGGCAATCCTGCTTTCGGTCTTATCCTTATATATAGTCTATAGTCTGTTTTAGTCCTAACAGGAACATCGTTATTAATAGGTTTCGGAGCAGCTATGCTAGAGTAGAGCTCAAGATTCCTTGGGCTATTGGGCTAAGGATATTCTATGAGTTTAAGCTGATAGCCTATACTATCAACTATCACTATCGTCAGCCTCTCCTTCCCCCTTGTGCTCAGTAATCAGTAAGTGTATTGGTTAGTTTGATAGTTGCTACTTTCTTTTTCTCTTTGTTTGCCTTGTCTTTTTCAAGTCTTTTTTGAGTATTTAGGAAGTGAAGATCTTAGTTTGGACTACTTTTAGCTACCTGAGGAAAAACAAGGGGTGATTGCCCCATTGCACATGGGTAAGGGAACGAGACCAGAAAGGGATACCTTTTTGAAAATGAATTTGAATATCCCTGTCCTCGCCTTCAATCCGATCCTTTGTTCGCGGCTTTCTCCGGGTTTTTGTAGTTCGACTCTTACGCCAACTTTTAGGTTTTTGCTTGCAGCTTAAGAAAACCTGCTGTTAGCTTTTCTTAGTTGCCCACCTCCTTTCTGGTCTGGAAGTTGGATTCTTCTGGTATCGAATGAGCCGTAGTTCTTGCAGCTATGAGTGTTGAAGGAGCTCCTGCTATCTCAGATTCTCTTTTCTCTTTGTAGTTCTGGAGGTTCTATTCTTTTTTCCCGGAGATCTTCTATTTTAGATAGTTCCTCTATCCTTGCGCCCCTGCTTTACTCAAAGTAGACATGTTTCTGATGAATAAAGTGGTGGTAAGTTTTCGTTAAGCATCAAACCTAGAAGAAAGTCCTTTGCTCAAGCCAAAAGCCGTCAATATCCGGAAAGGCTGATTGAGCAGATGTATGGCTTTAGGCTACAGAGAATTGATAGGGAACATCCTTTTCCTTTCCTAAAGTCAAAGTGGTTTTCTACCGTTCTCAGAAGAAGGTGTCAGCCTTAGATTAGAATGGAACACTTGGCTCGGTTTCCTTTCCAGTGATACGGTTATCTAACTAGTGGTGAAAGAATAATGGTCTAAGGGCCTTGAAGTTAGAACCTTGTGCGTGACTTTTTTCAATAGCGCTCAAGGGCTCACAACTGACAGAGCAAGGGGACTTGAAGATTGACTTTCTTTGGTGAATGGCTTTATTTCGTTAAGGAGAAATGGGTGTTATGTTATAGGAGAAAGTCTTGCTATCAGATCTGTGATCTCGGTTTGTGATCGATAAGCCTTAATATAGATAATAGATAAGATATAGTATAGCTTGATCGCCCCTACCAACAGTGATCGACCCGCGAGGTAGTCATTCAACCATCGCTCCTTCATCAACCAATAGGCCGGGAGCTTCCCCGCAAGTCTCTGTTGTTTGACTTTTTGCAGTTTCTTATGGAATCCGCTCTGAGGGAGGTGATCTTGTTGGTGAGCTAGGTTCTATGAGTTGTTCCCGAGGGATCGTTGACTTTCGGAGTATATAATATGGAATGCGTCCAGGGCAAGCAGTTCGCAATGAGTTCAAGCTAAAGGTTATCGGCAACCAACCACGAACGGCTTGGAGTTCAAAAACCTCAGTTGAGGAGTTTTTTTCTTTCTTCTTTGTTTCTTTTTTTATATGAGATTGAATAGTCGAATCTTTCTTCTATTTGCCAGCCCCTGTTCAAGTTGAAGAAAATTCCCTAATTGCCTTTCGTGTAGGTGTAACTCTTCTGTTACGTCACCATCCTTCCATATCCCCAAACTTTATTTATTTAATATTAAATGCGGCTGGTGTCGTACTCTCTCTCGCCCTTTCTATTCCCACGAATCTCTTGAAATAGTGGGCCTGTTCTTGCTTCCTTTCTTTTGTGTTAGTGTGCATGAAGGGTAACTTCTAAAAGAAGCCTATACCTATAAGAAGAAGTAGCTGCCTTAGCTCCAATTGCTAAAGCAATCCGGTACCTACTTAAATATTTAGTTAACTCTTTCATCAGCCTTAAACTTAATAGAATAATAAGAAAGAACTGGGCAAAGGACTAGGAACTATTAAGACGGTTATCCCAACTAAGCATATCAGTTCCCAGCCTTTGTGCAATCAGTGAATACCAGGTCGAAGTGAAGTTCCGAGATCAAATGGAACCGGATAAACTACTCGATCAACGGGTTCCGAAGAAAGCTGGGCCACATCTACTTATCTTCACGTGAATCAACTGAAACTGCCTTTCTTAATGGACGAGGAACGGGAAGGAAGGAGCGGGTCCTAAGCGGATTGTGGGGTTCCCCTCAAGTCCAAGTCTCTCAGCCGACCCAGGTTCTCCCTTTCTTCCCAGTCAATCTCCAAGCTCACCTCCTTTACCCGAACTTTGAGTCCCAGCTCGAAAGGCTCAGTCGAGCTCCAAGTCTTCAATCATACTCTTTTACACCAGCCGTTACCAGAGAGTTCAGATATGCCAGTCCCGATTTCACCTTTAGACCAGTGCCAGCTACTGATTTCGAACCCCAGAAAAAGGTATGACTTTTGGCTTCGGGAATGAAAGTAGCTCCTTTATTACATTACGCAATTAGCAGAGTTTCGAAAGTGTGAGGAGCTATGCAAGCCAGACTTGTACAGCACAGTAAGCATTCCATCTGCCTCAGGCCAAGAAATCCGACCCAGCTCGTCAGGCATCTGACGCCTGAAAAACCAGATCTATCTGCGGGAGAAGACTTCCGACTTAGAGTCGCTCCAGACTTGTGGTCTGACAGGTAAGTATAAGCCAGAAGAGCAGGAATAGGATCTTCTGCCTCTTTTTTTTCTGTTAAGGGTGAGGGTGGCGGAGGGAATAAGGTATGAAATCACTTAGATAGAAGCATGTTGGATGACGGAACGATGACTGAGTGCAACAAGTATGGATTTATTCAAAGTCGAAAGTAGGTGATAGATCGAATCGTTTAGTACGCTAATCTTGACAGTTTCCATTTTCTATTCTTTGATATGTAATTTCTTAGAAGATTTTCGTTGATCGGATCGCCACACCTGGCTTTCCTATTATTCGTACGATTCCTCGAACTTACCTGTTGGATTATAGACCCGAACTCCCTTTAATGTTCGCATTCTACCTTCTTTTTCTCCTTTTTCAATTCAAGGCAATGTTCTTCCTCGGTAATTGTGGGGGAATCCGAAATCCCATCCCACACTTCCCTCGTTCAAAGGCATCAGGAAATCCGATTCAACAATAACCTTGGGAAGACGCCTGGTAACTTCCATAGACAGCCCTTCTCTACACGCTACTCGGTGTACTAGCTCATAGCTGTTAGCTGCCTTCAACAAAGATATTGATTCATAAAAGAAGAAGAAGAGGAACCCCCTTTGAATATAGTTTGGGGTATTGCATTTCAACTCTCTATTCGAGAAAGACAATACCCGATATCATTCCTTTCTACCGGCGTCCAAGCCTCTACTAAGCCTAGGAACTCTCAATCTCATAAATGGAATAGCCAGGTTGATCAAGCGAGATCAAAAATGTTTAATATACATACATCCGGTAAGTCTTTAATAAGATAAGCATAAGCAGGAGTCATTTATAGTTTCTGTCTTTATCTTATGTTTGAACTCACGCAATTTATCTTCATAAGGATCCTCAAAGGAATAGGTGGATGGCTCGCATACAGCACAAACATAGTTTTGTAAGCTGTTAGTATTACCGAGATCCATTGATGAAGATATCAATGAACTTCTCTATGATCACGGTCTGATCGTGGGATAACGTGTTATCAAAGGATTTCCTGCAATTCAGATCAGGAGTCCCATACTTTTCTCCTAATTATAGTCATAATAAAAAATGAATTTCTTTATATAAAGATATAAAGCGGATCATAAGTTCCAGTTAACTTCTCCCTGGAACTGTTTCATAGGGCATCTTTCTCTAAAGAGAGAGTATGAGTTAAGGGATATTTAGACAAGTAGAATAAGGCCAAAAAAAAAGAGTTTTCGCCCGCGCCTGTAATCACGTCAAAGGAGAGAGCGATTTAGAGAGTGGAGACCGTTAGAGATTCGCCTTTGCGCATTGATACCGATACAAAGAGCAGATATTGGAGATTTAGGAAGTAAGACTGAATCGACTTTAGACTCGCTTTACATTACGAAAGACCACTCGAGTGATCGGAGACCTATACTGCAGCTCTTTCTATTCAGCATAAGCCGAAGGGTGACGGAGATGAGATGTGCACCAAAGACGAAACCTATTATTGTCTTGATATACCGAAAACGCAACAAGGAAAGAGTTGTTTCATCGTCCGGGTTGAGAAGTAGGTAGAACGTCGCATATTTATCGAGTCATAATCCTGAAATAAAGTCTTTCCGACAAGCATCTCAGGACGAAGGAAGGGGCCCCATCTCACAAATGGGGAAGAAGACTGGCTGTCATCCCTGAATGTAATCAAGAAGCGGAACAGAGCATTCAAGATCGAATGAAGGGTGGGAGTATACCAGGTGAGCTTCAGGCAAACTGTGGTCGTAGATCAGGCTGACTAAGATTGTATATATTACATTACAGAGCTGGTAATTAGAGTTAGAAGCTGTTCGTCTGGTCCTTTTTTTCCCCAACTTCTGTAGGCATTTTCGGGGAGTAGCCTGCGTCAGTATATAGTTCTTAGGGCTTTCGGGACATGGAGGATCCCGAATCCCGGGGATCCCGAGGCGGCTGCTATGAATCCTACAATAAAAAAAAAAGACTTGAATTACGAATATTCTTCTATTGCTAATCTTCAAAGTGATAGTTGTCAAGGTCTCGATCTTTCACTTGTTGCTCGTATATCGAGTTCATTATTTGGCTGGCCCTCTCTTTAATGGGATTGTTCTGCGGGTTGTTGGCTATATCAGCCAATACTTCAACTAGTCTGGCTTTACTTTTCAAATTGGGGCCAACAACTAGCTCGATCGAAGACTCGTCGATACTTATTGTACGAGGGTCTTCTGTCGAAGGCGGTATCTAGAGTCGCTTTGAAATAATCCATAATAATCCTATGCGTAAACCAGTAACCGTTAGGTTGATTGTACGGTTCTGTTGTGTCATCAACAGGGTTAGCTGGCTGCTCTATCTCAACGTCACCATCAACAGATGGTAATGATGGGATAGACGGAACCGAGCCCGCAGGTAAGGGCGACAGGTCCGAAGGGACCGATGGAAAAGACCCCCCCCGGGGAGTACTAGGGTCCAGGATTTGAAGGGTTAGTTGTATTTCCAGTAGGTGTTGTGGCTACGTCCGTAGCTTCTGAGCATGCTGCTCCGGAATTGCCCCCAGACGGAAGCATAAAAAAAGTACCCCACCTATTTACTACCCCTTTAGAGAAAGAGAGGAACCATAAACTATAGATTCGCCAATCACTGCCCTTGCTGCTCCTAGCTTTCTTGCTCTATCTATTAGACAACCACCACTGATTCTTCTACTAGAATAGAGTGATTTGCATAAAAATTAGTGGTTGATACTCTTCTTATACCATGCTTACTGAATAAAGGAATTAACCATGTGTACTTCATGCCAAACCTGAATACCCTCATTTCCAGCATAAAGTCATTAACCATAGAACCATAGCTATAGTCTGCTTGCCACTTGCAAAGAAAGAGCTTTTTAGAGTCAAGTCAGGCAGTAAAGCACAGACATGGCATGCGGAGAATCCGTTTTTACAGCTGATTCTGTCAGACCTTATTCTGTAACAGCTCCTGAATGCTTTACCTCCTCGCTCCCTATCGGCTAAAGCATAAAGGAGCGATCCCTGCCATCCATATTGCGATGGCTCTGGCTAACAATCTTAATCGCCTTCTCCTGCTCATCCACGGCCTTATCCTCTCGTATTCCCCCGTCTCTTACTCGCTCCTACTCCTATTCCCTACATATACTTACTCTTTGATTGCTGACTGGCTATTGCTAAGAAGAGAAGGCCATGAGCTAAAGTAGGTTATAGTCTGAAGCTTCGTAACTTCGCTCCCTTCATCCACAGATTCACTCCTCTCTTGCTCAACTAGAAGATCCAGGGTCTAAAAGGTACGACAGGTTCTGAAATAGAATACGCTTGCTTTCGTTCCTACGACTACTTATTGATATTTAGATATTCCGATTTCTTTTTCTGGTGTTGCTTGTGCCTGTTGCTGCTCCTGGTCTTCCATTGACTTCCGCCGAACGCCGAATACGAAAGGTCAAAAGCAAGTCAATCTATTAGCCATCTCCCTTCGGCTCCTCTTTAGATCGTGGACTCGGGCTTATTTATTAAGGGAAGCACTTCGTTCCACTCGTTCGTCACATACTCTAAACTCAACACTTCAGAAAGAAGGAAAACAAGGAGTAAACAAGAGCTACAACAACGTCAGTGTCAAGGCCAGGAGGAGGCAAGGGAAGTTTCTTTTGTTTTCCTCAACTTATCCGCTTATCGGAAAGAGCAGGGACCTACTACCTACAGGCAGAGACAGGACAGCAAACTTATGGGCACCGGATTGTAAGTCATATCTATTCTTTGCTCGTGAAGTCTACGAAGCGAGCCTTCAGTGGGGAGATAGCGACCTCTTCAACTCCACTACTACTACCTGTACTCAATCAAGTACAACTAACAAAAAAAAGACAAACAAAATACAAGAAAGGAGGTATTTTGCTTTTTGGAAGCGAAGCGACCTAGTCGAGCTATTGTCAAGTTAAGCAGTTCCTCTTGTCGAGCGTCACTCTACTCGCGCTATAGTCGAGGAAAGCTCGCGCGTTATTCGTGTTAAGCTGTCGAGTTAACTAGACTCGAGGGACTAATCCTTTAGGCAACTCCTCCTCTCTGAGAAGAGGACACTTACTTAGTTCAGTGCAACAACAAAAGAAAGGACCCTTACCCCTCTACCCCTAAATAAGTAAGGCCCCGTTCTACCGTACTCCAGACCTGACGCCTAGCCAAGGCCCGGTAACTCTGGAAGAGATCTGCGCCCTGTATAGTCCAGTCTACCAAAGCCCTTTCACATTATCGAGCGCTAAATGCGAACATCGAAGCGTAACTCTTTTTGCGTATCGAGAATCTCGAAAACGTCATTAGTTATGGGCTGCCCCCTCAACTAAATAATGGGGAATAAGCGCAACTGGTAAGGGAGAACGACGAACTGGCCTTCAACATAAATTCATATAGAGATCTGTTGGCCAGGGAACTGTTCGATATCAAAATAATGGAACTCAAAAGCCGCTTGCAATCGCAGACGAGGAGCATATCTTTCAGTGAGGGCGTCATGTTGACCACTTGTTGATCTCCGCCTACGACTACATGCGATAGCTACCTGTCGGCTGCTCCCGAAATAGAAAGGAAAGTTAATATGTAGTTTGGATCACTATTATTCCTATCTAAATAGAGTCACGCACGACTGTGACCCCCGTCATGAATCGCCTCCATCGTCTTACAGTAGACGAATATGAACATTCACTTTCGTTGTAACAATTCTTCCCATCTTCAAATCCAACCCCGGTTGGGGGTACATTGATCCCTTCGGCTCGTCACGACGGTTGCTAGCGAGCGAGTCTGTCTGGCTTCAAGGGGGGTGCCTTCTCAGCAACTCGTGTAATGTCGTCCTATGTTATGTATGAGGTGATTGATCTCTATGGTTCTCTCCGAAGGTTCAATAAGCGTCACGCTATGCTTTGGTCTTTTAGAGAAGAGAGCTCTCTTTTTTCTCTCTCCTAGCACCACACGAGTACCCCTTTTCTGTCCAGGCAGTCTGCAGGCAGCAAGCAGAACTTAGTGAGATCAAAGCTCAGCAGGATAAACGGCTTCTATCCGCCAGCAACCGACCCGCTTCAGGCATTTGTTTCCTCCATCATCATCTTTTTCATTCATTACAGATGAGGATGACAATAGTCTCAGATACAATACATAAAGAACCTGGGTGCAAAAAAAGGGCATTTTCGATGTTTGCTTGAGCGGCAGCTTCGGCTCGTTGTTTCTGGACGGAGAGTGATTTCATCTTTTTTTGCAGTTTCTGAACAGTCACATTGCCCGGATCCAACTCTTGTCTGGTCTTCTCCATTTCTGTGTTGATCAGATTCACCTGGATATTCGCTTGTACTTTTTCCGCATAAAGTTATGTTATCCGTTGTTCAATTTGATTCGCAGAGCGCTTTCTTTCCGGTCATTGGCAACCGCAGATGGGCTTTCACACCCGCTTATGTTGCTGCTACTGGGTGGGATGAAGGCATCTATCTTATTATATTATATGGAAGAACATCGTTAGATGGTTAGCGGCTAGAATAAAACAAGGGGCGTTGTATGGAGGTTTCCAAGCAGAGGATTGAATTTATTGAGATGCATATAGAATAGATGGTAGGGTTCCAAACCTCGCCTAGCACCGAAAGAGAAAGCCTTGTTCTGCAGGGTATGGCCCTGGACAGTGGAGAAATAGAATTTGATTCCGCTTGGTTCGGACGAAGTAGATAGATCAAAGGAATAGAATCCAGGTGGTTCTTATGCCACTTTTGATGGTCTCGGTTCGGACGAGATAAACGGAAAACCAGACGATCGATAGAAAAAAAAGGTAATTTCTTTCCCATTCCGAGGCATATTGATCTGGATCCCGGGGAACAGGTCTGTCAGAAGTAGATGGCTCGGCTCCACTGGGGGATGGGAAAGTCTATGCGGACTTAGAGGCCGAGGGATGGTAAGTAGATTGCTCGATAGCTTACCCAGAAAAGCGAAGATGGATTTTCTTCTGGTTGGCCACCATAGTACTAAGACGGAAAGCCTGGTAGGCAGTCTACACAGAAGGGAAGTCACCAAACGTGGTTTTAAGTACCTTTTTCTTACTCTACAGATTTTTTTCCGTAGGATTGTTGACAGGGATGCCTTTTGACCCGATAAGGCTCTTACTCAAAGAAAGTTTGAATGGAATTACAGAATGCGTTACATCCATCATATAGAATGATGCTCAACGGCCGGGATTGAGACATTACTACTTTGAAGCACTGTATGAGCTGTTTTATCAGGTGTTTAAGCGCTATTATCAGGTAAGCGCTATATCCTTCAGTCTAAGGCATGCTTAGAGTACACACTTCTCTTTATCTTCCCAACCATGCAAGGAAAGGCTTCATTCCCTACCAATGATGCCCCAAGCTTTGAAGCATACTTCATTCTGGTCCCGGAGATTATGAAAGCTTTGATTCCCTCCTTTGCGCCCCTAGCCCTAGGCGCCTTGATACCTGGGCTTAGCCACAGAAGTCCTCGGATGTCTTATTGTTTGGGACTTTCATTAAGGATAGACCGCAGATTGAAACAGTCGCAATAGATGGATAGCATCTTCAAGGGATTGATGGCTTCTTATTTCAAGGCTTGGCCCCCAGAAGATGAGGACTTTTTCGGAAGGATAGAGTCATTGTATTCCCGAGTACTGATTCTCTTTTAGGATGGTAGTAGAAAGAATGAAGGCTACCTTCTTACTTGGCAGGATGGGGTAGACAGATATAGTACGATTGGATTGATGGATGGTGCACTATCCTTCTCCCAATCATTTCTCAGCAAAACCAATGAGTACAACTTATTAAAGGGAAACTACCAAAAAGATCAACGAGCTAGCTGTCTCAATCATCCACAGCTCCGGGATTAATGTGCTGTTTTTTATGCTGGAGTCATAGCTTATCGTCATTCTTATTCTCACCCCTACAGGGTCTTTTAATAAAATGAAGATAAGACGATAAGTTATCGTCTGCATCTATAACTACTTCTGGTTTATATACACTGCGTCAAGGTTGAATTCCGAACGTGGGGCAGGGTAGAGTTCCTCTTTAGCGCCGTTCTTTTAGGTGTAGTTCCGTCAAGGCGCCAAGAGAAACGGAGGCCGGGAGGGGCCGAAGACTTGATAGGTGTAGTGACTTAGATTCCATGGAGTACCGTCAGACTTTCATGTAGTTCCGTCTAATCAAAAGGTAGAAAAGAAAAGAAAAGCTAGCTTTAGGAGAGAAAGTACAACTGTGCCTAACCCTATCGGTCAAAGAAGCTAAGCGCGAACAGAAGCATTCATGAGCGAGAACTAGAACTGATAGGACGAATACGTGACCAGAGAATGAGATGGGAGGCGTGACTACCGTGCTGTGCTCTTATGCTGAAAGGTACCTCTTATCCGCCCTAAAAACGTGCGAGAATTGCAATGCAAGCGGCGAAACTGCAGCACAGCAACAGCCCCTCGAATCTTGAAAAAGTTGCTAACCACCTGCGCAAGGGCCTTGTTATTTATAGGGGAGATTAGGGAGATGAGGCGAGGAACGGATCAAGGAAGGACCCGCCAAGAATTCGATGTTCGATGATAGAATCTTTGGAACCGTTAGCCAAAAGAAAAGCCGACCTTTTCTTTTGCACGCTTTTTTACATTTCAGTTCAGATACGTTGCTCGACTTGCGCCTTTGCACGCTCAACCGCTTTCCCATCCCACCTGGCCCAGCGGGGAATAACCTCAATCCGTAGAAGCTGCATCCTCAAGGGCTGAGTGATTATGCCAGTGATCTTCATATCAACCACATAAATTGGTAGTAAAATGGTTATGGACCCACGATGACGAAAAGTAAGTTATGCTCTAATAATACTAAATCCTTAGATAGGCCAAACTAAAAAAAATCAGTGAATACAAGAAAGCTTTTAAGTGTAGACGACTACTTGTACTTGAAATTCCATTCCTTTATCCGCTTGAAAGCCAGTTAAGCCAATAGCATATAACGCAAAAGCTTTAGTAAGACTAGCTACATCAGTAGATCATTGATTAGCATACCTCCTCCGAATAGTCTACGTGGACCCTAGTTTCTATTAAAAGAAATTCGTCTTAATCCAGTAATGCAGACAGCCTTGACTCTCTTAAAGAGCAGGAGGTTTAGCGTCAACTCATTCAATGAATGTTGTTTCATTCACCACACGGATGAATTCGACTCTGGATTTTCCAGCGGACAGTCATTTGTCTAAAGAGAATAGACGTATAGCAGCTCTCTCTCATAACAGAATGAAAGCAAGCAAGAACGAAATGAGCGCTTACCCTATCGACCGAACGACCGAAGCTACTTAAAGCAAATCATTAACTCAACAATTCTGAAACTACAGGAAAGGTAATCTACTGAGCTAGCCTCCCGTTATGCACCAATGCTTGAACAGGACCGTTAACCTTGAAAAACCAATCAAAAGAAGAGCTATTGGTCAGTTCCCTATAACCGATACAGCTCGACCGATTGAGACAGGGGAATAAAAGTAAAGTCCGGTGATACCTCATGTGTCTTTCCCTCATCACCATCGCATGTCGCGAAGGTAGGAATAAGAAAAAAGGGAATCACCGGACATGCGTTGATTGTGTTTAACAAGACAACTACACTGAGTTGACAAAGGAAAGAATTTTGATCCTGGAGATGGTACAGATCATACATCCTCTATTCTATTTTATTGTGAGTGGGACATTAAACGCTTTCTTTGAGTTAGACCCACCCGGACTAGACTCACTCAGGCATTTAACGTCATATAACGAGGGAAGGAATCACTCTACTACGACGACAAGGAAAAGAGAGCTTCTTATCGAGACTGATTAAAGCAAAAATGACTCATGAGGGAAGCAAGGAACATTCTTTTGCGGCTTACCCGTAATGCTTGTATTCCCTTACTGAACGGAAGGAACGGTTCAACTGGTTAGGCGGTCTGGCGCATTATTCACTGCGCTTTATTTCAAGCAGTGTGCTCCGGGGTGATAAAAAATAACATACCCTGTTGACAGTGTCCCTGTCCCTTAATCATCAGGCTACCCTCGGATTCTTCCCTCCAGATATTAATGAGGTGGGCGGGAAGGATAGAGCCCAACTTATTATATACGGATACGGATATTCCTTGTCATTCGTCTGAAGATATAGCTCCAACAGGCCTATTCTTTGACTCTCCGCAAGTGTATAGTATATTCTTTCCATCTTCCTACGCTGATAGATATTCTAACAACAAACTACAACGCGACGCTAGTTGGCAGCTCCGCATCGTGAACTGCATCGGAAAGGGCATCCGATCTCTCTTTTATGGGCTCTTTCCCTCGTATCTGACCTATCCGAGTTAGCCCTCCCAAGCGGACAAAGAGGTGGATCATCTGATCTTGAAATAGGTCATCCCGGCTATCCCGATCTTTTATCTGTTTATTTCGTCAGGTATCTGAATCATACGATTGACCGGATTCTTCTTTTCACATTCATTCTACAGGACCAAAACGAGGCCTTTCCTCGCTAGTTGGAAGAAAAACCTCAACTTTTGCCTTTCTTTCATTTTATAAAAGGACCAAGACGAGAGAGCCCCTTCTTCCTATCCTTGCTACCTATAAAATGAGTCCCTCTTTCATTCACTAAAGAAGACGCAGCTGATAGATGGATGAATATACATTTGAAGGCCAGTTCTATGAAGAAAAATAAAGAGTTGGAGTACTTTTTCTTCCTCTCGGTTTTCTCGAAATCAACGAGTGGACTTGAAATCATAGATCCATTTTGTGATCCACGCGACTCAGACAAGAATCCTATATCTTACCCACCCAGTGCTGTTCTGATTGAATTTCAAAGATCTCGCTCGCTGTCAAAGCGCATAAAGTGAAGTGTTCTCCTGCCCCTGTCACCTGAGATAAAGTCAACGAAACCGTGATCGGAGTCGTGGTTTGAAGATGATGATTTGAAGATTCATTCGACAGAACAGAGAAGGGTGTGAAGGTTGCCGATACCGAGGTTGAATGACCACCTGGCAACAGCAAAAGTGTTTTTTGGCACAGGTCAAAGGGGAAAGCAACGAGGAATTCCACTTTGGAAAGGAAAAGGGCAGTTCCAAACGAAGGACCCAGTCTCAAGGGGCAAGCTTCCCGGTGTCCAAGTGTCAAGTCCCGAGGGCTTGTGTCCGCCGAAAGCTGCCTTTTTTCTTTTTAGTCTTTCTGCGCAATGAACCGAAAGGTGAGAGGCAGGGCTCGGTCTCAAGGTTTAATTTAAAGTCACTAAAAAATAAAATAAAATAATAATAGTTTGAGCCAACTGCACTTTTGAAAGGCGAAAGTCAAGATGGAGTGCAACCAGGTGTAAGGTGTCAAAGGTCACCGAGTCGTCGTAAAGGGGAATAGGTTGTTTTGCGCATCCAACAACTGAAAGAGTTTGCTCCGAAGGGTTGAGTTGCGTAATAGCAGATTCGTAGGTCAATAAATCGTTGGATTTGAAATCGAACTCTCTACCTTGGGCGGATAGGAATTGAGACCTTCAATGGTCCGCTCTTCTCTCCTCGTGATCGAAGCTGACCCCAGAAGTTGGGTATTCCTTCTTAAGATGACACTAAACCTTCCGATCTTGCTAGCCGGGGGCTCAGTCTTTCAAGATGAAATCTTTCCCCTTCCGGTCCCAGGGAATCGCTCTTATAGTAGGAGGTTGACTATGTCCCCAACTTCTCTTTATTAAGAAACTCGGTTTATAACTAGAATTATAATAAAAAGATTGTACCCTAAGCGCTGATCCCAAAGAAAGCAGTTGGCTCTTCCTACATCCATGCATAAAGAATTAGTAAGTAGGGTACTCGAAGCCCGCCCGCCACCTGGTCGTTCTTATGGTCTCTGGAATCGCTTTCAAAGCGGATTTAGTCATAATTTTTGCTTTCCATTGAGTGTAAAGTTCCGGCACCTGTGCGGGATTGATTTAGCTCAGAAGCGCCCTCTCTTTCACTTTAGAGGAGTACACATCGATGAGCTTAAGTAAGCGCTTTTGACTACTACACTTTGTTGATGCAACGAACTCTTTCTATTATTAGAGCAGACACCTTTCGAGAGAGTCTTCCTTTCATCGGCTTGCTCTTTTTTTTGATGATCTACCTTCGAATGAGTTGAAAGGCCTTTGCCTTATCACAAGGCTTGTGAGCTGTGCCTTCTCTTTCATTCTCAAAACTTCTGTCGCTCCATCCCCGCAGGGGCAGAGAACCCGTCGCTGTCTCGGCTGTGCTATCGACGGCTCTGGGGAAGCAGTTTCCAAGCCATAAACCCTTCTTTTTTTTTTCTTGTAGCAAAGTCATCCTTTTTTCGTCAGTCGAAGCTAAGAGAAGAGTAACAGAAAGCAGGGAAGGAAGCATCCCCAGCTACCTCTCATAGGGCAGTCGGGTATTAGGCGGGGAGAAATATCCTATAGAAGGAGACAACAAGCAGAGAGAAGCTTTGAACTTGCACAAAGAACGTGAGGAAAGGCACTGCCGCTGACTAAAATGATAGGCGCATGGGGACAGACTCGTACTTATAACCTTAATCAACCATTGGCAAAGACAGACGGCAAAGGTCCCACACAACTGTTGGGTGGTTAGGGCATCCTATCTTTAGAGATAAGGAAGTGCATGAGATAAAGAAGTTTCAGTAAGAACTAGCACTATATTCACATATCTTTCTCCTCATAAAGTCTTTCATACATGCACTTGACACCGGGGCATTATCCCTGAATTCCGAATGAGTTCAATCGATGATTTTATCATTTCTTTCTATTTCACAGCAGAGCTAGCCGGTTGCTCGTGACGAATACCTTACCTCTCCAGCCAGATTGGACCAAGTGCTTCCAGTAGAATTCTGTGAGAAGATGGCCAAACCCGTTCAATGGCTTAACTGGGTAGAGCGTATGGAGAGTGATGACAAGAAAAAAGAGATTTTCCGTTGGCATCTACGAAGACCTTTTACTTCGGCTGTGGGTTGATTCCATTCCTTCTGTCATGGACGTGTCCTCGTTGACTAGCTTGCCATCCTACGGACTGGATGTGACTGTGGATATGTTGACTACTTCGAGTGATGTGAAATTGAATGCGGATAATGTACATATCTCTTTCGGCTCCTACGCTCGTAGGGAGATGGGGGAAAGGTGAGATAAGAGGTCAGGATTCGTCACCTTTCTTCTTTGTAATCAATCCAATATGATGACTAAGGAATACAGCCATATTGCCATAGCTTTGGCCTCAGGCCCTATCTTAGCTCTCGCCCCTTTTGTCCTTTCTCACCTTTACAGAAGCATCCATGATCTTGTTTGTGACCAAAAACCTTTCCTGACCTTAACTTTACTCGAATTTCTTATTCTCGTCACGCTTTATAATGAACGATTTTATGTTCTCGTCGATTCTTCCCCTCGTTCCTTTTCTCTTGGGCATCTCAATGTGAATGCAATGCATTCTTTTCGATGAAGTACCTTAACCTTAGTATAGTACACTGAACACCAACCCAATCTCGATAAAAGAAAACTGCAAGCAACAGAACGCTTTTTTTTCTTTTTCTTTCTTTAGGACCTTACTGATCACTTACTTACAGTCCTAATTCATAATTTCTGGACTTCATTGTATTTCAAAGTGAAGTTGAATAAGTTCTAAGTTAGGTTTCTCATATTCTAGCAGTCCACTATCTGAACAAATAATGTCCTCACATAGTTGGAGTGGAACTGGATTGCGTGGTTTATCTACACCGAATAAGATTCTCGTTGAGGTCTTAACATATTGTAATGGTATGTACGGTCGATTTCTGGTCTTAGTAAGTTTGGGTATTGGATGTACAGTCTGGTACGGGTTTTGACCCGGAATTCCAGACATGGCTCCTCAGGGTGTTAAGTATTGATTAGACTCACTTTTTCGATATGAGTTATCACTCCCCTAACTTCTGACGGATTAGCTTGATAGAAAAGATAGCTATCTATCAAATAATGTACAGAGAGCAAAAGAAGAAGAGAAGCCATTTTCAGAGATCTCCATTCCGGCAACAGGTGATGTTCTTAAGTCAGTAGGTATTGGTATCATGATTTCGTTTTTATTGGCAACTGGACTTGTTCCAAATATGCCTGAGGTAATATCCCAATACAATA
>JAKSZT010015007.1:0-12251 GCA_026826555.1 Tolypeutes matacus | reverse complement strand
CAAACCCAACATGCTTATTTAGATAGTTTCAGTTATGAATCATTAATTTTACATACAGAACACCCAATCCAATGCTCAGTTTCTTCAGGAACTTTCTACATTTTGTCATAATTTCCAATAGTATTAAAAATATTACAAATGAGTAAACCAATTATGAAAGTTTTGATGATATCGGAAGTAGACAAATGAAGCTGAAATCTTTTAAATCCTACTCCACTATTCTTTCTGGCCACATACAAGGCAGATATTTTAAGTGTATGCTAGTTTGATGTAATGATAAAGAAATGTTGACTTTATTTTCCCCCAAATTTGCCAAATTGCCTCAAAATACTTTTGATTCTTTTTCTCAGCTAAATTTCATGTCAATTGGTAAACATTTAAAACTATAGCCCAGGAGTACATAATCTCCCTCCAAAATAGTATTTAAGAACATAAAAATTTCTCTTACAGGTGGTAGACATAGAAGCACCAGTAGGTGGCAGGGAGATACCATAAATTAATGAAGATCCTATTGAATAAAGAGTAAGACACAAATTGAAATCAAGCTCATTGTTATAATGTACTTTGATGATTGTTCATTTCATTCCCCTTTCTTTCAAAGATAAGGCCACAAATGTTCAAATATGGTAAATGACTATATTTCTGCAGCAACTCACATATTAATTTTTTTATTTTTGTTTTTCTCATCTATTAATATTGAACTTGGACTAATATGTGTGTGTTTAGACATTTCCACAATAATCAATTTTAAAAAAGAACATACAGAGTTGATGATCAAACAACAACAACAACAAAACAAATAAACACTGACACTGATGTGAGTTCACAATTGTTCCCTTTAATATACTTTAATTTTAAATATTTCTGAATCAGGTTGAAAGGAGAATTACAAGCTTTCAGCAAATACATCTTGAGTGATTACTATGTTCTAGGCATAGCAATAGTTGTAGGAGGGACATACTGAATTAAACAAAATCCATTCTCTATAAACCTTATCATTTAGATAAAGAAAAACAAACATATGTGTGGTTTCAATACAGTGTAATATGTTCAACAATAATGATGCATTAGAAAGCTAATGAGATCACTTAATACTGATAAGACACAGAGGCTGGTCTAGGATGAGGAAGAAATCAGGAATATTTTCCTTTCCTGGAGCCAATAAAATGAATGTATAGTCCTAAGGGCAAGAAGAAATTGGTATAGTGAAGAAGCAAGGCTGAAGAAGTCAAAAGGAGAATCAAGTTCAACATTCTAGATAAAGGGTCATGGTGTTATTAGTAAACTTTGTCAAAATGGTTAGAACATTTGGCAGGGGGAAAAGGATGCAGTGAATATAAGTATAGAGGCCTAAATGGAAGCTGTGATAGTTTGAAGCATTTTGTGGATCCCAGAGAAGATCATGGTCTTAAAGTCAAACCATTCCTGTAGGTGTGGGATTCATTGATTGGATTACTACAGTGAGGCATGACCCAGGGTGGGCCTTGGTCCCTTTGCTAGGGTCCTTTAGAAACTGAGGACTGAACACAACAGAAACACAGATAAAATGCCACAGAGATGGAGAGAAGGAATACATGTGCTCACAGAATAACCCGGGAGAGAGAAGCCACAGATGGAGCAGCCAGAAGCTGAAGCAACAAGACCCAGAAGAGAAGCAGATACTTCCATGTGCCTTGACACATGGAAGGAGTCCAGGATTGCCTGGACTTCAGTGCACAGCATTTCTGATGATGCCTTGATTTGGACATTTTCACAGCATAAGAACAGTAAACTTTTAACTTAATTAATTTCCATTGTAAATGCCAAACCATTTCTAGTATATTGTTCCCAGCAATGTTTAGCAAACTAAAACAGGTCCCAAACCTCAAAGGGCCATGAATGTATGCCATGCTATGGAGTTTATCAAAAAAGACTGTGGAATCAATGAGGGATATATGGAAAAATAAAATACATATTGTGTGTTAGAATATGCATTCTGGCTGCAGTCTGAGGAAAAAGCTGAAAGAGGAAGAAATGCCACTGAAAGGCCAGATTTGAGGCTGCTACTGCAGTAATATAAGAAAATACTATTTTCTCAATTTGACTTCCATAAGTACTTAGTGCATGTTGTTGCTGTCAGCATTTATATTGTCTCCCTGCTCCCCACCTCTAGACTGAGTGAACTTGTTTTTATCATTTGTTCTCACCTCTACCATCACAATCTCAGGGAGGCCTTCCAAGGTTTATGGAAAATTGTCCCATTCTCCTATCACACAATCTCAAGCTGTAACTCTCACATAGTTGTCATTTCATATCTATTTTGATAATGTTCTTATTATGCTTAGCTTCATCACTAGATGAAACTCTCCATGAAAACCTGGTCCATAGATTTCACAGACACCATTTTATCTCATCAGGTGTATATCACTCTCTTAGGTCCCAAGGACTGTCATGACAATACACTAAACAGTAGCTTAAAATGAAAGAAATTTATTGTCTCACCCTCCTGGAGGATAGAAGTCTAGAATCAAACTGTAAGTGAGCCCTTACTTCCTCTTTATCCTGTAGTGGAGAGTCTGCTCCATCTTTTCTCTTGGCTTCTGGAAGTGGTTTGCTGGGAATTTATGATATTCTCTGCCTCATTTGCAATATGGCTTTTCCCCCTCTATCTGTCTGTGTCCAATTTCCTCTCTGTAAGAAGACACCAGTGATATTGGGTTAAGGTCCACCCTAAACCAGTTGGGCCTCTTTTTTAACTAAAAGTGTCTTCAAAGATGCTATTTCTAAATAGGGTCACACTTTGGGACAATGGGTTAGGACTTTAAGGTATCTTTTTGGGGAGACAATTCAATATACAACAATCACATAATAAGAACCACAAATCAAATGAAAGGGAGATGTGTGTGAGAGTTACTGCTGCCCCACAGTCTCACCAGCATTTGCTGTTTTCAATGTCTCAAATGTTAACCCTTCTGGTGGATACATGGCAGTAACCAATTATGATTGTACTTCCTTTTTCCTTGATTTTTAATGAGACTAAGCACCTTTTAATATGTTAATTAGCCATTTGGATAGCTTCTTTGATGAAATGCCTATTCTGGTCTTTTGTCCATTTTTTTTTCCTGTCAGGTGATTTGTAATTCTTTATATATAAAGAACTTAATTTGTTAAAGTTCTTTATATATGAGGATCCCTCTTTTGGTTAAATTTGTTACAATCTCATGGCTTGAACTGCTAGTGGGAAAGAATTCTTTTAGTATAGACACAAATAATTTCTATATTTTCCCCATAATCTTAATATTTGCAAACATTTCATTGAAATTAGAAAATTATATTATTTGATTGTTTATTCTTGCATGCTTATCCAAGCATGTGTATATTATGAGCTGATATTCTAAATATTTTTAAATGTTTTTGCAGCACAAGGTAAAAGTTAAACAAACTAGGAGAAAACAAAAACATAATTTATTTAAAAAGGGAGCACAGAAGAATGTATTCTTGAAAGTTTGTTAATTCTAGCTAGTTTTTACATTATAACATTTTAAACAATATAATTTTAAGTGAAAATCAGAATGCACACTTGCTATGAGGGCATGATAACTTTTAAAAAGCATATATAAATGCTCATTTCTAGGTTATGGGGTTTAGTCTAATTTTATTTCATAAGTTCTGATTTTTTATCTATGATAAGTATGAATTGTATTCGTGAAAGGAATAATAAATTATGTTTCAATAACAATTGAAATAAGGTAGAAAAAGTTGAGGGACTGATCAATTTGAAGAAAATGCTGTCAGAAAAGATAAGGTTACTGAGAATGCAGGTATAAAATAGAAAAAAATAATAATGTTAAATACTTGGTAATATCCTCCATCACAGGGATATGGTAGATAAGGGGATTTCTTGGAAAAATAGTAATGGGAAAATTAATAGTCATTAACATTGATAAGGGAAAGTTAATTATTTTAATTGCTAATGGACTGCCAAGGTAATATACCAGAAATGGTTTGGCCTTTATAATGGGGATTTATAAGCATACAGATTCAAGGTTGAGAAAAATGTCCAAATCAAGGCATCAGGAGAAGCTTTCACCTAAAGATCAGCTGCTGGCAGTCCTAGACTCCTGCCACATGGCAGGATACAATAGTGGCATATGCTGGGCTCTGCCTTCTCCTCTAGGTCCTTGCTTTCAGCTTCTTTCTTATCCTTCATGGTTCCTCTCTCTGTACCTCTGTGCTCCACAGATTCCAGCCTCTGGCCTTCAGGACTCTCTTTCAGCCTCTGGGGGTTTATCTCTGTATCTGCAACCCTTGTTCTCTGTATGTCTCTTCAACCCCTTTATAGAAGACTCCAGTAAAAGTATTAAGACCCACCCTGGGCTACACCTTGCTGAAGTAATCTAATCAAAGGGTGCCAATTATAGTAGGTTCACACCCACAGGAACAGACCAATTCAAGAATGTAATTTTCTGGGGTCCATGAAAGACATAGACCTTTAGTCATAGGTCATGCTCACTCTTTAAAGTTTTTAATAGCCTGGGGGATGCATGCTGGAATAGCCAGCATCCTTCTCAAATGATAAACAGAAGCATCACTAGTGTTTCCCATTTACCTACAACTTAGAGATGATTACTCTTTCTACTGTTTTTATTTCCTCTGTTGTAGGAGTTATGTCCTTTCTTTCCAGGCCAACAGAGTTTCACACAAATATTCCTTTAGCAAAATGGAAACTGGACTTATCCTATTTTCCAGATACACAAGGGAAATAAAAATAATTTGATTGATATCTATATTATTAGATCTTTGAACAAAGTTTTAAAAAAAGGGCTCAGCTTCGCCTTGGTCAAATTATCCTAATGGGAATTTACACACTCACAGAGGTACTAGAATAAAATTTCTGTGAAGTTAAATATCTCTTACTTAAACCTGTTTGAAAATCAAACAGGAACCATGTATTATCTTTGCATTCATTGTGATAAATAGACAATGTGAAGATTGATAAAGAATGTGTGCCAACATGAATGTTGAAGATAGATTTGTTTTTCTTGAAAATTAAAAATAAAATTGGGAAAAGGCCCATGAATTTTCTGTAGTTAAAACTGAAACCTTTCCTCAGAGAATAGGTAAGTGTCACCCTCAAGATTCTGCCAAGCTGTTTACATATTGAGATTTAGTAATACATATTCTTTGAATTTATCAGTTGATTAGGATTCTATGGAAGCTGTGGCTTATTGCATATATCTTAGATTTAAATAGAGCACCTGGAGAATTGGACATTAGACACCTATTAAGTTTAATTTAAGCAGGCTTCAACTAATCACTGTCCATGATAAAAAAGAAATATAATTTTGGTATTTATTTTTAAAATAATAACAATGATTTTTTTGTGTCTTGACTAATGTTTCTTGGAAGACTCTGGCCATACTTTAGTAATAGAAATGGAAGCAATTGTTGAAATTATTGCTCCTTCTACTTGATAATATAGAGCATGTCTTGTGGCTTTATATTTTTATAGAATCTGTATATGGTAATTTACACATACTGTATCATTTGCATAAGTGAATTCAAAGGAGGCTAACAATAATTTCTCTCTCATGATTTTTGAAATGTTGAGAGGAAATAAATAAAGCAGAAGATGAATGATTTATATTCCAGAGAAAGGTATAAGAAAATCTTGAAAGTCAGAGACCTAAGGTTCAACACAAATCTGAAGATCATAAAGTTTCATTTTATTTCATTTCCATTATTTCCAGTTCAGAGAGAATATGCAGCACTGCCCTAACACTCACCAAGTTAAGATACCCTCAGAGAGATACGCTAAAGTATTTAACAAGTGCACAAAAATAAGTAAACAATATAAAGCCACTTAGTCAATTCTAAGTGTCAAAAGACCTAGGAGGTTTGAGTTTTCATTGCTTGGAGGGCTGCAGTAATCAGTGAAATCTATCTAGAAATTGTAGGAGTTGAACAGACTGATGAATTAAGCAAGACCTGTCTGGGAATGGTGAATGTCTGGCTCCACTGTAGCAGAGAACCATTAGGAATCTTATGGCTAAACAAAGATTAAATGCATACCAATTAAATTATAGTGTTTACTGGAGATTTCTGAGTATGTGGATTATGTAAAAGGAGCAATGTTTTGGGAATTTAAGGTAGCAAGATATGGTGGTTCCAATGAAAAGGAGAGAGCCTGGAGGCTCTGTGTCATTCATATTTGCAGTAATTGTGTGATTGGACATCTTAGTATCCAGGATATTAAAGGAGATAAGAGAGAGACAATGACCTAAGGCAGTAATTGTGAATTTATTCTGAAGTGCTTGGAAGAAAGATAACACTAAGCTGATGCATTCTTAGAACTTATGTCAAAATCACTTATGGGGTCAGGCCTGGAAGAGTTAAATTAGATGATCTTTAAGGGCCCTTAAAGATCATCTAATTTAACTACCTCAATTTACTTATGGTTAAACTGAAGTACAAAGAAGTGAGGTATTAAAATCATCTCCTTAGGAAGTAGTATGGCCAGATGAAGGAGATAATGTTTTACATTGTTTTTCAAATAACGCAGTGTTTTAAATGATGACTGTTGATAAGCATAATATAACTATTTATGCAAATATGAAGATATTAAATGATTCCAGAAGAAATATAAGCATAATACTTTCTTGTTTTTTTATAGATATACTTGAAAATAGGGAAAATAATATTTAACTGATTCAGGATCATAAAATACACTTTTAGAGTGGTGCACCATATGGAGTGAGTAACAGATTAAAAGTAAATTAATATCCTCCTTTTATAAACTGGAGTCCATCTCTCTTATTAACTGGAGTTGGTGCATTTTTGTGATTACAATATTTTTTTACCAAAAATTTATCAAAATAGCTTGTGTTTAAAAATGTATGTGTTTATTTTCCTCATAATTCCTGATTATTCCCTTTATTTTCCACTTTAGATATGCAAGACAGCCTTAACATAGTGACATTTAAATTGTCTTTTTCAAATGTGATTTGGTTTATTACATGATAAAGAATGTCACAGAGATTCAGTGAGTTCTAACAGACAGACTCATAGACTATTGGTGAGGGAAAAAGCTGAGAAATCTTAAGTTAAGGGATCAAGCTCATGAATCAAGTTAAAGATGAAGAAAAGAAACATCAGAATTAAAAATGTAACAGAATTTTTTCACTAAGACATAGGAATATAATTTTGGAATAAGTTATAATAGAGCATTATTTTTTTTAATTTCTGGAAATAATTTTAAAATTATGAAATGCAATTGTTAATTGAATTAGAGAGTTAATTTACCACTATGGATATCCCTCCTTCACTATTCAGTTGAAAGGATACCAAAAGAACATTGTGTGGCAATTGATGTTAACTATCATACTCTGGATTGATTTATGTTTTTTATCTCCAAAATTCTACTTTATCTTAAGAGATTTATGTGCACAAATTTGAATGATTTTAAATCCACTGAAAGGAAAAATGAGAGAGAAGGACTTATAGTTTTGAAACTAAGTTTCAAATATCTTGATCCTGAAATTATAAATAATTAATATGAAATATCTTACATACTAAGAGGTTAATGTTTTATATATGTGAAGTTGACAAATGACAGCATGAGTTGAAGGAATGGATTAAAAGCTTGTTTATAGATAGTTCTTTCTTAGCTTATCAATGATTCTTGAAATTCTACCAGTAAAGAGCTATTTATCTTTAAGCTTTAACATTTCTTACTAGGGAGACATTAATAGAGGTGATATTATATAACTTTATAATAGTGACAAGATGAAGGGAGTAAAACTAACAGGAATGAAGAAGAGAAAAGCTAGTCCAAGTTCCTAAGACTGGCAATATGGGCACTAAAATGAGCCTACATTTTTAAGATAATTGGTTAGGAAGAATCAAGCAATTTGTTTAAATGAATCAAAAAGAAGACAATTTATCCATGTGGGTATGAGATGGGATGAGTTTCTAACAATCCAAACTAAACCAACTGATGCTATTCTCAAATACCAAATGACTCCTGAAAGTTAAATGCATGTTTTTGTTATTGTTTTTAGAGTTAACAGACAAATCTGGTAGAAAGTACAATTTCCATATCCTCCTTCATACATGCAATTTCCTTATTATTTACACTTTGCACTAGTGTGGTACTTTTGTAAATATTTGTTTCTCTTATGTCTGAGATGATAATGTGTTGAAGAATAGAGATAGTCAACTTCTTTTGTTATTCTTTTAGTTGTCTATGAAATACAACCCTTCCTTTGTAAAATTAGAAGGATGGACCTTCCTTACCATCCCAATCAATTTAAAATATCTTTAAAAATGTATAATCTAAATTCTCCCACTGGAATTCAGTATTTTAAGAATTTGTTCTAGGTACTGGAAGAACAATGAATTGTTCACCCAAAACAATTTTTCCTGTTTTTCAGAAGTGAGGAATTGTGGTGATAATTAAGATCAGATACTTGGAATATACTTTTGCACCAGAATTGGAAAACCTACTTGAATAATAAGGGAATTAGCAAAGGAGAAAGTGCCAGAGCCAAACTCTCATGTCTAGCTGAAGTTATAAGACTTGGTTAACATTTATATAATAAGCAAAACAATTCTAAAAGTTGAAAATTACCAGAAATCTGCAAAATATCTTACATTTGTTATCTTATTTAATCTCCACAACAATGCTATGGATAAATCATATTACTCTCGAAAAACATATAGCCTTCTTTCTGGTGAAATTATTTCTGGGTCTGGCATGAGGCATCAAGTACATATGCCCAGATTAAATCTTATCAATATTCAATAACATTAGAACCAAGCCCAGAGGAAAGTTAAATTGATTTTTAAGGGAACAAAACACAAGAAAAATACAACTAATTATAGCATGCATAAAATGTTTTCAAATTTTAAATAATTTGGTGGTTTTTCTATTTATAACCTTTGCACATAGGATATAGGACAGAAAGTTTCTCACATATAATATTGCCAACATAACACATATCATATATTGGTATATGATTTTTTTTCTATTTTCAGTCTGCTTCATTTATGTGGGTATTTACTAAATAACAGTGAGACCAGCAAAGGGAGATCTGATTTTTTTTTTTATTTAAAGGAGAAATTTTGTAATTCTATTTGGGCATAAAACCCAGCTGATACTTGATAGAGCCTCCTGAGATAATGGTTACATAAATATAATGTATTTATTATACAGTGTTAGTTTTTCTCTCAGTAACCTAACAGTTTTTCAGTAGTAAATATTTACAAGAAAGGGACAAAAAGCTTTGCAGAAAAGCCTTCTTGAATAAAAGAGCAAAATTATATTTTCTTCAATTCATGAACCATTTTTTCCATTATAATCTTCCCCATGCAAAGAATGATATGCCTCACCATATTAAAATATAGCTCATAAGAATTCATTATTCAGCTAATTTCAGGTGGCTACAAACTGCTCTGGAACAGCGCCATCATGAGCCAGAGGAGGTGTAACATCTTGATTGCTGCTTCCTGCGCTGGGGGATTCCTGCATTCCTTTGGCCAGTTTCTCCTCACCATCTTCTTACCCTACTGTGGCCCCAAAGAGATAGATCACTGCTTCTGTGATGTGTACCCTTTGCTGAAACTAGCCTGTGCTGACACAAACAGAATTGGCCTCTTGCTCATTGCTAATTCAGGCCTGATGGGCCTGGTGACTTTTGTTGTCTTGTTATCTTATGCTGTGATCTTATCCACTGCCAGGTCCTACTCTGTGGAGAATCACCGCAAAGCTCTTTCCACGTGAAGTTCGCATATCACTGTGGTGGACTTTTTTTTTGCTCCTTTACTCTTCGTTTATATTGGACCAGCTACTACTTTACCAGAAGACAAAGTTTTTGCTCTTTTTTATACTATCTTTGCCCCCATGCTCAACCCTCTGATATACACACTAAAAAATTCAGAGATGAAGAACACATTAAAGAAGCTATGGTTCGGAGCCTTGCCACCAACCATAGACCACAGTTCACACTGTAGACCACACTCTCTCCCACTCAGTTCTTAGTGGTGTGTGCTGATTTAAAATGGCCTACATCCGTTGCCACAACAGTACTCAGGACAACCTCCAACTCCCAAAGAAGCCCCTGTATTTCAACTGCTCATCCCCTCCCTACCCCAAAAGTGTCAAGTGGCCACTGGCTCCACCTCATTGTTATAATTTCTTGCATTGCTAGAATCACCATATGTGAACAAGAGAATACCATCAAGTCCACTCTAGTCCATAGTTCTTCCCCCAATCCTGAGGGGACTGGGATGGTGATGTCCACTCCAACTCCAAGTGAGAGAGGGCTTATATCCCATGGATATGGTGGGTGGGATGACACTTTTGGAGTAGGGAGGGGATGAGCAGTTGAAATACAGGGGCTTCTTTGGGAGTTGGAGGTTGTCCTGAGTACTGTTGTGGCAACGGATGTCAGCCATTTTAAATCAGCACACGCCACTCAGAACTGAGTGGGAGAGAGTGTGGTCTACAGTGTGAACTGTGGTCTATGGTTGGTGGCAAGGCTCCAGGATGTGTAAGTTCATTGAGGGTGGTGGGCCACACTGTGGGAGATGTTTGTGTGGGATGTGGTGGGAGGTGCGGGAGGTGGGCAACATGGGAATCCCAGTGCTTTCCGTGTAATATCATCCCAAACACCCGCACCTCCCACCAAAAAAAAAAAAAAAAAAAAAAATATATATATAACATTTTTGTAAGCAAATACACATATATGCATATATATTTATATATCATTTTGCAAATGTTTGTATGTATTGTGAGAATTTTGATTTTTACCCATAATAAAAAAAAATTAATTAATTAATAAAAAAAGAAGCTATGGTTCGGTATCATGGGAAATAAAGGAAATAGAGTAAAAGATGTGCTTGATTCTCAGCATTGAGCTTGTTGAATATATCTCTTCTGAACAAAAATCTATA
Source organism: Tolypeutes matacus (assembly GCA_026826555.1). NCBI lineage: Eukaryota > Metazoa > Chordata > Mammalia > Cingulata > Chlamyphoridae > Tolypeutes > Tolypeutes matacus. The sequence goes on along the minus strand of JAKSZT010015007.1, from coordinate 1,319 downwards.
AAATGCATAAATCTTGTCTCTTATATCTGGCAACACATATATGAGCAACACCAAGAAAATGAGCAAAAATTTATTCTTCCCAATATTTATCCAGACCTTTTCTGTGTTGTGCTTTGTATCATGACTTTCTTTTTTCTCTCTCTTCCTTATTGATCCTTCAAATAATTCAGATATTTAGTGGTAGACTATCTGGGGCATGGTTTAACCCAAATCAACATTGAAAGCCTATATAGTCGATTCTTATGTAAGATTATACTTGGTGAAGACAATTCCAACCATCAAATAATAATTTTTAAAAATTGATTCCAATATTTTAATAGCATCATTGAAAGAATATTGTAAAAGTTCTAACTCATGGCTAATGACAATATTTATCAAAATTTTTACTGTCTACTCTGATAATTTTGTAACTAAGGCATTCTGGAGTTTCTCATGTGTCCAACACAATACACTCTCCTAAGTTCCAGATGGAAATAGTTTCTTTTCATCTAACTCACTTTCCATCCTAGATCTGTTCCTGAAAGAAAACAGCCTTAATTAATTCTAATAAGGGTATTTCATTAAGGGTAAGTGCTCTTAAATCAGAATCACTTGATTCAAAACCACACTTGGTCACTTGCTGTTTCCTGAGGCAATTCTATGTTCAATACTTCACCTATAACACACAGGAGATAATAATAGCACATCAATCACAAATTTTTGAGATTTGTATGTGAAGAGCCACCACCTTGTTTTTCAGATAGAAACCACTCAATAGGTATGAGTCATTTGTATTATTTATTCTCCAGTTATGCATTGAAAAATGCCTTAAATCTGGAGCAGTGGGGGTGTAAGGATAAAAAAGCAAGGAATATTAATGTCATGTTCCTGTATCAGGTGGAAGTAAATTTTTGTTGCAATGGTCAAGTAGAGAATACCACTTAAATTCAGTGGATCAATGTGAACATTTTTCCCCTGTAGCTCTATAAAACTTAAAATCAGTTCACCCCAAATGGTAATTGTAAGTCACCCTAGAGGAAATTTTTCTCAAATCAGGAAGGCTGGAAGCAAAATATGGCCACTGCATAATTGGTTAGGATCTGGGAAGTCTTCAGTAATTCCAGCAACCTGAAATTGCTCACATAATATTTGTTTTCACTTTGGTATGCACAGTACACTGAATAAAGATAGGTTATTGTTGATGTGTCTTAAGATGGGTAGATAATATAAACAGAAAAATAATAGTGCTTCACCTCAGTTTAAACTGTCTAGCAAATAAAATTGTATGCATTTTATTCTAAAAGTTCTTGAAAAATACCTTAACATACTTTCTTAGTTGT
>JAKSZT010015003.1:0-12977 GCA_026826555.1 Tolypeutes matacus | reverse complement strand
CTCATCTGCCCCATCCCCCAACATGCAACCACACTCTATCCCTTTACCATAGATTATGTCCATATGGGAGATGGCTCAAAGCCTGCTCTTCTCTTACTCTCCTTTGTTAACCTATCTTTCAGACAATGGTTCTAATATATTTTTAATCTCATCCATTGTACCTTTCATTTCCACAAGCTATTATTTTTTTGCAGGCTTTCAAATTATTCTTTATGCTCACATAGTGTCACCTTAATATCTTTTATCTTTTTAGTCATATTTTCCTTTAGTTCTTTAAATTGATTAAGCAGGTTTTTTTGAACATCATTTAAATCCTGAGTTTCATCTACATTCTTGGCTTGTTCATTTGACTTGTCCATATCTTCCTATTCCTTAGAAAGGGTTGTTATCATTTGGTGATACCTAGACACCTGTTTATGGTGATGATATTATTCTGTTTATCAATTTCTTTCTCTTGCCTAGTGGTTTTATTTTACAGCTTTCATTTGATTTTTAGTTTACTTTTTTCTAATATTAATATTAGAATTAATATTGACTTGTTTGTGATATCAAAACTGGGATAGGGAGTTGCTAATGGGGTCCAACCAGGTTTTACATGCTTGGGAAAGAATTGGAAGGGACCAGTCCAGCTTCCTTCAGTTTCCTGGCTGGCCAATAAATGGTGCTCCTCAGGAAAACCTTTCACATAGATGAATCCCTCAATTTCAACTACCTCTTCAGAGCTAGCAAGTTTTGGTAAGTACATTCACCAATGAGAAATCATAGTCAGCCTTCCCACAGCACCCTCCCTTTTCCCAAGTAACAATCTGTTCTTTCCCCATCTCTGCTGGCCACTCAGCTGTAAGTTTTACTAAAGCTGCTTGTCTAAGAGTTGGGGGCTGGGTGATGTTCCCAGATATAAGGGTAACAACTCATGGTTTATCCTCTTACTTCTCCATCTCTGCATCCCAATCCCTCCTGGAGGATGTGTGTGGCACTTCCCTGGTCTGCAGAGGTCTCCAAAGTGGCTCCCTTAGACTTATTATATGCTTTCTCCTCTATTTTGCAAGAGAGATTTGCCCTACCTGAGCTAGTCTGGTGCTCAATTTTCAACTTTTAGAAATGTTTTGTTTATCATAATGCATGTTAGTCAAACTTTGTAACTGCAGCTAAACATGTGCATTTGGTTCTGCAAGTTTTTCCTTTGTTATTTTCCTTATCATGCAAGTGAAAAAATATATTCCATCTGCATGATCTTATTTATCACCACAATTTCCTCATTTCTGTAAAGTAGGAAAAATCATCATGGCTGAACCATCCATTGTTCTGCCAGGTCCTAAAACACATTCCTATAATGTTGAATCCCAGTGGGAGAACTTGGATTATAGATTTATAAAGATATTTTAATTGATTGGAATGGTAAAGAAGGTCCATCCTAATTTTATAAATGAAGGATTATATTTCATAGTCAACTAATGGAATAACAAGAGAAGTTGACTATCTCTATTTTTCAACACATTATCTTAGACATAAGAAAAGCTAACACGTACACAAGAACCACACTAATGCAAAGTGTTTATAATAAGGAAAATTACATGTGTAAATGGAGTATATGAAGCCTGTACTTTCTGCATGCTTTTTCTGTGAATCTCTAATTTTAAAAAAACAATAACATGTATTTGACTTTCAGGAGGTCTTTGGCACTTGAGAATTAGCTTCAATTGTTAGAGATGCATCCGTTCTCATACTCACTTTGATAAGTTGGCTTCTTTTTGATTCATGTAAACAAATTGTTCAATTCTTCCTAACCAATATTCCTAAAAATATATCCCAATTTTAGTGCCCATGTTGCCAGTCTTTGTAACATAGACAAGCTTTTCTCTTCTTCTTTCCCAATATTTTCACTCCCTCCTTCTTTCCATTATTATAAAGTAATATAATATCACTTCTATTAATGTTGCTATGGTAATAAATGTTAAATGATAACAGATAAATATCTCTCTACTGGAGAATTTAAAGCATCATTGATAAGCTAAGAAAGAACTATTGAAAACAAGCTTTTAATCCATTCCTTCGAATCACACTGTAATTTCTCACTTCACATATATAAAACCTGAACCTTAGTATTTAAAAATTTTTATATTCATTACTTATATTTTCAGCACCAAGGTATTTACAATTTATTTTCAAAACTATAAGTCTCTCTCCCTCATTTTTCCTTTCAGTAGCATTAAAATCATCCAAATTTGTGTATAAAGCTCTTAAAATAAAGTGGGAGTTTTGGAGATAAAAAATGTTTAAATCAATCCAGAGTATGATAGCATCAATTACCCCTCAATGTCCTTTTGTAGTGAATAGTGGAGAGATATCCATAGTAGTAAAATTTGGTGTCTAATTCAATAACAATCACAATTTAGACTTTTAAAATTATTCCCAAAATTTGAAAAAATTTAGTGCTTTATTAGAACTTATTTAAAGATTATATTCCTATTTATCAGTAAAAAACCTCTGTTACATATTTAATTCCACTCTATCTTTACTTCACCTTTAACTTGATGCATGAGCTTGATCTCTTCACTCAAGATTTCTCAGTTATTTTTCTCTTGTCAATAGTCTAAGACTCTGCTTGATTGAACCTGTTGAATCTCTATGAGATTCTTTATCAGGTAATAAACCAACTCATGTTTGAAAGACATTTTAAATGTCACTATGTTAAGACTTTCTTTTCATACCAAATGTGGAAAATAAACATGTGTGTATTTTTTTTTTAAAGATTTTATTTATTTATTCATTTATCCCCCCCTTGCTGCTTGTGCTCGCTGGGTCAGCTAACCACGCCGTGCGGGCGGGCTTGCCTTCACCAGGAGGCCCCGGGAACCGAACCCGGGGCCTCCCATATGGTAAACGGGAGCCCTACTGATTGAGCCACAGCCGCTTCCAACATGTATGTATTTTAACACAGGTTATTTTTGATAAATTTTTGTGTAATCTCATAAATGTACTGAGTCCAGTCCATTGGAGAGATGAGAAGAAATATGAAGACAGGAGTACATTATTTTACTTTATATCTGATACAAACTCCACATGGTGCACCACTCAAAAAGTATATTCAATGCTCTTGATTCACTTAATATATAATTTCCCTATTTTCAAGTATATGTATAAAAAGAAAATATGACCCTTATATATCTACAGGAATCATTTAATATCTTCACATTTATTAAAATAGTAATATTATGCCTTATCAGTACCCATGATTTAAAACAGTGGACTATTTCAAACTCATTTGAAATAAAATAAAACATTATCTCCTTCATCTGGCTATGCTACTTCCTAAGAAGAAGATTTTTCACCTCACATCTCTGCACTTCAGTTTAACCATAAGTAAGTTGTGGGAGTTAAGTTAGATGATCTTTAAGGGCCTTTTCTGGGCCTGAAACTTAATTGTTTTTGTTTTTTTTTTTAATCAAGAAAGCAGTGGGAGTTTGCTGGCTTATTTTATGCAAGGAAATGACATTAATTTCATATTAGTGTACTGATGTATTTAAACACTTAGTAATAGTATCCCAAGCTGCTTACATATATCCAACCATCCTTGCCCTTCTATGATAAGCAAATATCACTGAATATGAATTCTGCTATGAAGTCAATGAAGAATTTATTAAGTACCCACTCTGTATAAAAACCATTGGTGTTTAGTTTTCAAATGCGGAAAACTGCAATTCTTTTTTCCCCCATGTTTTATAATTATTTATTTATTTAAATTTTTAAACAATTAATTGAAGTATATCATTCATACATGAACATACATAAACTATAAGTGTTCAGTAATCATCGTGATCTTACAAAACAAACATGCATAACATCATACAGGACTCCCACACATCACCCCACACAAACATCCTGCATTGTTGTGAAACATTTTTTAAAAAATCATGAAAGAGCATCGTCAAAGTATGACAACTAACTATAGTCCAAATCTTCCTCCCCTATATATATTTTTAAGGATATTTATTTATTTATTTATTTTTATCCATTTCCCACTCCCCCAACCCCCGTTTTTGCTGTTTCTGTGTCCATTCCTGGGTAACTCTCTGTGCTCATTTCCTGCCCTCTCTTCTCATCCTTTTCCTTCTGTCTTCACTGGGATTTGATCCTTGGAGCCTCCGATGTGGGAGAGATGCATCCTACTACCACCTGTGCCACATTAGCTCCTGTTTTTTTGTTGCATCTCATCTTCGCTCTCACTTGTGTCGCTCTATGGTTATGTCATCATCTTGTTGTGTGGCATGTGGGGCCAAGCAGTGCACCCATGCACAGAGCCTGTTGGCTCACTCACTCACAGGGCCTGGTGGTGCACCTGTACATGGGGCCTGGTGGCATGTTCCTGCACAAGGCCTGGTGGCTCACCTGTGAATGGGACTTGATGGCTCACCCACTCTCAGGGCCTGATGGCTCAACCATGCACGGGGCCTAGTGGCCCACATTCTTTCTATATTTTTCTTTTTTTTCTTTTTACTGGGAGGTCCTGGGGGTCGAACCCAGGTCCCTCCATATGGGAGATGGATGCCCAGCCACCTAAGCTTCATCCCTCTCCCTGCTATATCTCTTAATTTTGACCAAAGATACCCAAAGTTACAGTCTTTTCCCATACAGGATGGTCATATAATATATCAGGCTTAGTTTACCACCAGCATTCTAAAAACCAGACTGAGGGAGAAAAACTAGGTCTGGGGACACATGCATCATTCTAATATAGTGAATGTTAGCCTACTCTGATTATTACAAAATCAGGAAAGCAAGAATATTCACACCAGCATTCATTTTGAGGCAAATTCTAAGAAAGCAGCAACTGGGTATTATCTTGCTTCAGAGCACTTCAGATTAAATTCACAGTTACTGACTCAGGTCATTTTCTCTCCTATTTCTTGTAACACCCTAGATACTAATATCTTCCAATCACACAATCACAGAGCTGCCACACTCTCCCTCTCATTGGATGCTCCATAACTTCATAAACTCCTTAAACACTGTTAATTTTATATAATCCACATACTCAAAAACCTCCAGTAATCACTATAGTTTAAATCTTCATTTAGCCATAAGATTCCTTATGTCTGTCTATCTGCTGCAGGAGAACCAGGTATTCACCATTCCCAACCAGGTCTTGCTTAACCCATCATAGTCTATTCAGATTCCACCATTTCCAGATTGATTTCACTGATTGCTGCAGCCCACCAGACAATGAATACCCAAATCTCCTAAGTCCTTTGAGATTTAGAATTGAATACTTGGCATTATATTGTTTATTTGTCTTTGTGCACATGTTAAATAAATTAGCTTATTCTATAAGTGAATCTTAGCTAGGTGAGTGTTAGGTACAGTGCCTCATATTATCTCTGAACTGGACATAATGGAAACAAAACAAAACAAATCTTTATGGTCTTCAGATTGGTTTTGATTTTTAGGTCCCTGAGTTTGAAGATTTTCTTGTATACTTCTCTGAAATACAAAACTCACTGTCTGTTTTATTTATTTCCTCTCAACTTTTCCAAAATCACAATCAAAGAAATGATTGTAGCCCTTCTTTGAATTCACTTATACAATTTATACAGAAAGTGCAAATTATCATATATGGATTCTCTAAACATATATCCACAAGAGATGACCTATATTACAAAGTAGAAGGTGTAATAGTATCAACAATTGATTGTATTTGGATTACTAACATATGGCCAGAGTTTTCCAATAAACATTATTCAAGATGCAAAAGATCATTGCTTTTATTTTAATAATAAATACCAAATTATATTTCTTATTGATATTGGACAGTGATTAGTTTTAGGCTGCCTAAAGAAAACTTAACTGGTGCCCAATGTTCAATTCTCTAAGTGCCCTATTTAAATCTAAGATATGTGCAATGATCTATATCTCCCATAAAATCAGAAACAACTGATAAATTCCATGAATATGCATTAATAAATTTCAATATGCAAATAGTTCTGAAGAATCCTGAAGATGGCACTTACCTATTTTCTAAAGAAAGGTTTCAGTTTTTTTCTAAAACAAATTCAAGGACCTTTTCCCAATTCCATTTCAATTTTCAAGTAAAGAAGAAACCAGTATCTTCAGCATTTATGTTGGCATATATTCTTTATCAATCCTAAGATAGTATATTTATCACAGTCTCTGGGGAAAATGAAAACAAAGACAATACATGGTTCCTGTTTGATTTCCAAACAAGTTTAACTGAAAGACAGTTAATTTGTAGAAATTTTATTCCAGTACCTCTGTGAGCTTCTAAATTTCCATTGGGATAAATTGACCAATTGATAAATTGACAAAATAAAGCTGAACTATTTTCTCATTTAAACTTTGTTCAAAGGCCTAATAATACTAATAGCAATCAAATCATCTTTTTTCCCATGGACATCTGGAAACTAAGATAAGACAAGTTTCCATTTTGCTAGAGGAATACTTGTAGGAAACTCTGAAGGCCTGGAAAGAAAGTATCAATGCCTACAACAGAAGAAAGAAAAACAGTAGAAAGAGTAATAAACCCTTAGTAGTAAGTAAATGGGAAGCACTAGTGTTGCCTCAGTTTATCTTCTAAAGTCTAATAAAAACTTTAAAGAGTGAACACAATGTATTACTTTTGTAGTTTGAGTCTTTTAGGGATCCTAGAAATTTATATTCTTGAATTGGTCTATTCCTGTGGGTGTGAACCTATTGAGGATGGGACCCTTAATTTGATTACTTCAGTAAGCTGTGTCCAATGGTGGGTCTTATAGATTGTGTGATAGGAGAATATGACAAATTTCCATAAAACATGGAAGAGCTCCCTAAGAGTGTGCTGATAGGTCTGAGGCTAGATGACAAAAACAAATTTACAGAGTCTAGAGGTAAGAATAAGAGGGGAGATGATAAAAAATGCTAAAAGGAGCAAGTACAAAGTGACTATGGGGAAGTAAGGGTGTCAAACTGGGAAAATTGTATGTGCTTATATTACTGCAGTGGCAGCCTCCAAATCAAGCCTTCCAGTGGCATTTCATCCTCTTTCAGATCTTCCTCATATTGTAGACAGAATGGATTTTCTAACAGACAATATTTACTTTATTATTCCATAAATCCCTTTTGGTTCCACAGTCTTTGTTGATAAACTCCTTAGCATGGCATACATGGCCATTTGAGTTTTGGCTCCTGTTTTAGTTTGGTTAGAGCTGCTGGGAGCCCCAAGAATAGTTTGGCTTTTATAGTGGGAATTTATTAAGTTAAATACTTAATGATTTGAGGCTGTGAACACATCCATATCAATGCATCATTAGAAATGCTGTCACCTAATTTGGGTTTTAGTGATCCTGGAGTCATACCATGTGGCAAAGCACATGGAAACATCTGCTTCTCTTCTGGTTGTTTTTGCTTCAGCTTCTGGCTGCTGCATTTGTGGATCCCTCTCTCCCACTTTCCTCTCCTAGCTTCTGGCTACTTCACTCCATGTCTGCAGCTTTTCTCTGTGTGTCTGCTACTTTCAGTCCTCCAATTATAACAGACTCCAGTAAGAGGTTTCAAAGTGTTGCAGCTTACATTTAAATCTCTATATTTTTTCACTACATCATTCTTTCCCTTGCCACATATTTTATCCATGTAGACTATAGCTTACTAAATACAACATAACTATTTAAGTAAAGCCATTGAACATTCTTTTCTTTTGACTTCAGTTTACCAATTTCTACTTGCCCTTTGGACTGTACATTCATTTCATGGCTCCAAGACAAGAAAATGTTCCTAATTCCTTCTTCATCCTAGTGAAGCCTCTGTGTCTTATCAGTCCTAATTGATCTAATTTGATTCTTATGCATCATTATGTTGAACATACTACACTGTATTGAAATCATATGCATGTCTGTTTTTCTTCCACTAAATTACATATTTTATAAGGAATGGATTTTGTTTAATTCATTATGCCCCTCCCACAACTATTGCTATGCCTAGAATATAGTAATCACTCACACAGTATTTGCTGAAATCATGTAATTCTCTTTTCAACCTGCAACAGAGAAATTTAAAATAGATTAAATGGAACATCATCATCGGTGTTTATTGGTTCATTTGTTGCTTTGTTTCATCACCAACTCTTTATATTCTTAATTAATTGGTAATTGTGAAGTGACCAAATACACATATTAGGCCAAGTTCAATATTAATATGAAAAATGAAAATAAAAATTAATAAGTTGCTCTAGGAATATAGTCATTTACAATCTTTGAATATTTGTGGCCTTATTTTTTAAAGAAAGGAGGATGAAATAAACAATCCTCAAAGTACATTAAAAGTATGAATTTGCTTTCAATTAGTGTCTCCATTACTGCCTTTATACAATAGTGACTTCATTTAATTTATGCAAAGACCCTGCCACATATAGGTGATTCTTTTTCTCATGTGTAAGAGAAAAACAAATTTATGCTTTCAACTACTATTTTTAGAGGGGAAATTTGTACTCCTGGATTATATTTTTAAATTTTTACCAATTGACATGTAATTTAGTTGAGAATAAGACATCATTTAATATGAGAGGAGATCAAAGATGGCAGAGTAGGGAAATGCAGGCCAAGCTCCTCCTCCATAAACTGCAGGAAGGTAGGCAAGCTTGCTTGGCAGAAGGGAACATGCAGGACAGTGGAGCAATTTGAAAGAGAAGCTAGAGAGGTGTTATTAAATGGGCTAGGGGATTGGGAAGTAGGGTAAATGATTTGGCTGGAAGACCACTGCTCATTCATCTCTGAGAGTGAGGAAGAAACCCAGGAATCAGGTTTCCAATGGCCAGCAGGCTCCTGGGTTGGGGGATCTCTGGAGAAAACAGGTGTGGGGAATGGCACCCAGCAAATTCAGGGAGCTAGAGAAGTGTGGAGAAGGGGCTATAGCACTGGTGGATGGGCCTTGACCAGTTCCCAAGAAAAGGAAAAACACCAGCCTGTGCTGAAGCAGATCCAGGAAGAATGAAATGTGAAGATAATCAAGTGGGCTGTCACACACACCTTCCCTGGATGAGAGAGGAAATGGGTATGTGAGGGGGTGGGCTGACAGGTGACCAACAGACCTGGTGAGAGAGGAGCTGGGAGTGGAAGCATGAAAGTTATCAGATGTGCAACCGTTCTCATGGAAATGAGGGAAGGGAGAGGCAAAGGGTGAGCTGTCAGGTGCCCAAATAGCCCAGAGCAGAAGGGAGCCAGCGTCATCCACTGAGTTGTCAGGCAGCCAGCCAGTTTCCTGGGGAAGGGTCAGTTGTGGTACAAGCATCCTCATGACAGAAAATTTAGACTGAGATTTATTTTATTTTATTTTTTATTTTTATTTGTTTTTATTACTTATTCTTTGTTTTTTTTTCTCTTCATCCAGGTACCTTACTTGCAGAGGACAGGCTACAGGGTGATTGATTGCTGAGCACTGACAGCATGAGAGGGTTGTTAGTGGCCACAGAAGGAGGCCAGTTTTTTCTTATTTTTCCCCTTTGTTTCTTCTTTTTTTCTTTTCTCCCTATTTTCTTTTTTTCTTTATTTTTAAAGAATTTGGGATTATGTAAAAGTTACATCAAGAATATAGAGTATTCCCATATTCCCCACTCCAGCCCTCATATTTTCCCCAATTAATACTTTCATTAGTGTGTTACATTTGTTATAACTGATGAACAAATAGTGAAGCATTGCTGCTAACTATGGTTTAAATTATGGTTTAAATTATGATTTACACTTTGCACCACACAATGTTATAGGTTTTGACAAAATGTCTAATGGCCTGTATACATTATTACAATATCATGCAAAACAATTCTAAGGTAAGAAAAATACTCATGTTACACATATTCTTCCCTCTCCCTCCCCTCAGAATCTCAGTAACCACTCTCTTTATAACAATGTTACAATTTATTATATTACAAGAAAAATAATAATCATACTTTGTTCCATAGTTGCATGTTTGTTCATCCTTCTGTCTTAAGGACTTTGGGATGGTGAGGCCAACTCTGCTTCCAATTAAGAGGGGTCTTAGATCCCATGAGTCAGATGTATGGAACTATTTGCTTGGAGTTATAAATAATCTCTGTTTTTTGGAATGGGTGTTGTCCATCATCATTCTTTTGTTAGTTGTCCTGGGCAAGTCTGATGAACTGGAGAGTAGGTGTTGGCTGAAACTCTGCTGAGATTCAGGCCTCAACCAGCACATGAATAGCCCAAAGATCTAAGTCTGTGAGACATATATTTAATGGGTATCATACTAATTGTATATTCAAATAAACTGGTCAAAAGAAATATTATGAATGAGTCTAGCTCTACTACATTGGGGAAACAGGTTATCATATATTCCAAGGCATGCCATACAGACTGGGTGCTCATTTACTGGGGTTGTATGCCTTGCTTATACTGTCCAGATATCTCTTGAGCCTTCAGACTTGAGGCATTGCTTTCTATGGAGGTCAGAGAGATTTTCCAAAGACATACATATATGTAAACTCTGGAATGAAATCCTAACTCATGTTTGAAATAACTTAGCCATAAAAACTCATTTGTATTTACTACTTCCCCATTTATTCAAGGTCTTTTTCCAAATGCATTGCTAACTGGCACTTGGTATTAATCATTCTGTGCCAGAGAAGCCCATCCCCAGGTATCATGTCACATGCCAGGGGAAAGGCAGTGAACTTATATGCCAAGTTTGACTTAGACTGAGGCCACATATAAGTAAAAAGGAGATGTTCAGGAGGTAATTCTTACACAAAATATATGACTAAGCTAAGTTTCAATTTTATAAGAATAAGGCTCATAAGTATAAGCATTAATAAGATATTATTAATAATATTAATAGGATTTTTTTAAATGACTATTTTTACAATCCACAAGCAGGACTAGGATAAAATTTGAATTTGGGGCATTCTGGATCCATAAATCAGGGAAATCACCTAGTCTGGACATACTAAGCCTACTGTCACCTAAAGCATAACAGTAATAGCTAGCATTTACATGGTCTTAATATCCACCAGCCTTTCATTGTTCTGTGTTCATATGTGTTAGATTATTTCACACTAATGCTAAATCTATATGAGGGAAAGAGTCCTCTATATTTTCAGATGGGTAAAGTAAGGCATGGAGAGGTCAAATGAAACATCTAAGAACACATGGTCAGAAAAAAATAACTGAGAGGGAGGGCCAAGATGGCGTTAGTGTAGGAGGGCATACACTGCAAACTCCCAGAGTGGGGTGGATTGTGGACAGGGTCCTTCCCAGGGGTCTGTGCTGTGCACTCATGGAGTGAGAAGCTTGGAACATCGATCTGCGCGGATCGGCGGCGTGGACCAAACGGTGGAGATTCGTGAGTTTTGAGGCTGCTGGTGGAGGTTGGCACAGGCGGCTGAGCCCGGCAGTTAGGGAAAATAAAATAAAATTAAATAAAACGGCCATTGAGAGCCGCGGGTGGCGCGAAAAATTTTATTTTCTGGGGATCTGGCTGCCTGGCACCCCTTGGACCTTGTGTGAACAGAGCAAACGAGTTAATCAGCACCAGGTGAACTGGAGGGGGGATTTTGTTTGGGAAACGCAGCTGATTTCCCTAGCCACCCAGGGATAAGACCCGGGCGGCTGCGGAGCCAGGAGGAAGGGACAGTTCCCAAAAAAGGAAGGGTTCTGTTGGAAGACAGGGAAGGGTATTTTATATTTTTAGATATTGATCTGGCTGCCCGCACCGCCCCATAGCTTTGTGGAGCAGATAAACCGACCTGAAGCAGGATTAGGCTGAGAGCAGACGCGAATCTGCACGCAAACTGATTTACTGAGCAGCACGGTGACGCTCGAGCTCGGCGCCAGAAGGGGCAGAATCCGCCGACTTTAGCACTCCTCACTGACTAACATCAGAGCTTCAGCTAACCTGGGGAGTCTGGAAAGTGGGACGTGCTTGATTAATTTCCACGGGCCGAGCTAGGGTCCCTTCCATAAAGGGCTTGGTCTAGAGGAGGAATTATTTTGGGTCCTGCATTTGGCTAAAAAAATAAGAATTAAAAAAAAAAAGTGAGGTCACCTCAACAAATGAAAAATAAATTCTTTTTAATTTAGTTTAATAGCTAAAAGCTGCTTCAGGACCTGCATATAGAACCCTGTGGGAAAATTAATTGATAAACACAAGGAGGCAGGAAAGTTCCACATGGACGCTAGGGGAATCATTGACCCCCTTTAGCTCTGTTTGACTGCTTGCCTGTGTGAATCTTTGGTTTCTCTCTGTTACTTTCTGGTCTATTGCTATTATTTCCTTTTTCCTCCCCCCTTCCTTTTTCCTTCTATTCTTTTTTTTTAAATAGGTGCTGCCAGCTTGTCATTTATTTGCTGGGCTTCTTATTCAGTAATTTGCCACTCGCTGTATATATTGATTCTGTATTACAAACTATCGCTTATCCTTCCTGCATCTTTTTGCCTTCTGTTTTCTGTTGTGGCTCTTAGAGACAACATTTTTTCATAGGCCCACAACTTAAGGGTGTCAATTTCTATCCCATCTATTTTGTTTTCTTCTTCTTCTTCTTTTTTTTTTTATTAGTATTAACTTTTTCCTTTCAGAAATTTCTTTACTATTTCTTTCCCTCCTCATAATTCTAGCCTTCTAAATCACTATATATATATTCCTCCATTTGTTTTCCCCAGTCCATTGTAGGAACTCCATATTTTTTCCTAGTACTCTACACTGCCTACACAAGTTAAATATTCATTTCATTAAGTCTCATTTTACCCCTCTTCTAACTTTTATCAATATTTCTATTATCCTTCTGCCTTCCTTACATCTTTTGATTACTCTGTCCCTAACCTTTTGCCTTCAAGGGAACAAAGAAAGAAGAAAGGAAATAAAATACGAAGAAAAATTGCCAAAGAGAAAACTTAACTCACACGCAGAACCAACAGCTAAATAAAATTCTAGAGGATAGAGAAAAGCTAATCAACTGAACAAACCCATCAAGATAATATGAT
>JAKSZT010014989.1:0-10455 GCA_026826555.1 Tolypeutes matacus | reverse complement strand
CCACATCAGCCCTTAATAGCTTCGGAGAGGTGTGCGTCTTGGTTGTTGTCCTCTCCCATGTCCTTTACCATCATGAAGAAAACCTCTATCGGCATTGGGACGATCAGCCTTCTGTTACCATAACTAGACAAAAAAGAGAAATTATTACTGCTATCACCATTGCTTTTCTTTTAGGTATTGCAGGTTTAGCCACTGGGACTACATCTGTCATCCTCCAACAACAAGGTCTCTCTCACCTACAAGCTGCTGTAGATGAAGATCTAGCCCGTATAGAAACCTCCATCTCTCACTTGGAAAAATCTCTAAACTCACTATCTGAAGTTGTCCTCCAAAATCGCAGGGGACTAGACCTCCTCTTCCTAAAAGAGGGAGGAATTTGTGCCACTTTAGGAGAAGAGTGTTGCTTTTATGCTAATCACTCTGGCCTTATCAAAAACAACATGGCCCAACTTAGAGAAGGACTAGCAAAGAGAAATAGGGAAAGAGAAACAGCTTTACTAAACCCCTCGTGGGGATTCAATGGAATCCTCCACTACCTGCTCCCTTTACTAGGCCCACTGATAACCATCCTCCTAATACTTTCCTTTGGGCCATGGGTTGTAAAAAGAATTATCCAGCTAGTCAAAGATCAGGTTGACTCCGCTCTTGGCAGACCCATCCAGGTACATTACCACCGGCTCCACCTTGCTGATCAAGGCATGCCAACAGACCATCTGTGTACTGCTCCCTCCCTTTAAGGCTGCTGAGTGCGTGGCAAAGCGTGGCAAAGCACCGCAGGAGACAGTCATGGGTAAGCACAACCTAACTGTTCTCTGAGAAGCACGCCTCATTAGCACAGGGGTTTGCTCTGCTCATAGAACTTGCCAGGCAAAAACGCTCAGAGGTGCTGGACTGGATAGCCAATGACGGGCAACTGGACTGACCCCTCAGTCAACCTAAGACAGGGACATGGCCTTTTGCTGCCATGCTTCCCAATGACGGGTAAGACTGATCACATAATGGGTAAGGTACACTGTTTCTCAGGTGCAGTTCCTTACGGGGCACAGTTCCGACCTAAGACAGGCACAGCCCCCCTCCCTTACGCTGCGTTGCCTGTGCTACCCCTTCCTGTAAAAAACCAGAGCCGTCTACATCAGGGAAATGAGGCCTCTACTTCCCTCAGCTAGCCTACGGAGAGTACTGTGCTAAATTAAAGAAAAAGGGAGGAGATGTTGGGAGCCGTCACTGGAGTCTGCCAAGAGAGGTGCCAACAACCCAAGCAATAGCAACCTGTGGTCACATGGCACAACATGGCGGACGCCACAACATGGCGCAGACACAAAATCTGCTTTGTCACTTCCTTGTTCTTCTTCCTCCTTGCTCCTTTGTTCTCCGGTTCCCACCACTGCCCAGGTGAATGCAACAAGTACGCAGGCGCAGGGCGCGAAAGTAAGATCTGCCCACTACTCCAGCGATAACACCCTCCAATCCCGGAGCGCCACCCGACCCCGACTCACTTCCTCTCTCCAAACAGCATATAAGCCCTGCTCCCTCAAATAAAATTTGCAGCTTGATCAGAATACTGTCTTGCTGTCATTCTTCGCGTCTCTTGTCCCACCATTCTTTCTCGGCAGGTTTCGGGTCCTCGTTGATGTCCCGTGGGCCGGGACATCCCAGAAGGAGAAGAGAAGGGAAAAGGGGCAGAAGGAATATTTGAAAAAATAATGGTAGAAAATTTCCCAACCCTATTGAAGGACATAGATATCCATGTCCAAGAAGCACGATATACTCCCATCTGAAAAAATCGGAATAGAACAACTCTGAGACACATACTAATCTGAATATCAAATGCCAGTGACAAAGAGAGAATTCTAAGAGCAGCAAGAGAAAAGCAATGCATAACATATAAGGGAACCCAATAAGATTAAGTGCAGATTTCTCATCAGAAACCATGGAAGCAAGAAGACAGTGGTATGATATATTTAAGATGCTGCAAGAGAAAAACTTCCAGCCAAGAATATTTTTTTAATTTATTTTTATTTTTATTTTTATTTTTTTTATGTTCAAAACAGCTTTATTCTTAATAGCCCAAATCTGGAAAACACCCAGGTGTCCATCATCAGGATAAACAAATTGTGGTACATGCATACAACGGAATACTACTCAGCAATAAAAAGGAATGACCAATTCAGACATGCAACAACATGGTTGAATCTCAAAAGCATTATTCTGGAAAGTGGATGTGGCTCAAGCAATTGGGCTCCCACCTGCCACATGGGAGGTCCTGGGTTCAGTTCCTGGTGCCTCCTGGAGAAGACGGGCAAGACCATGAGCTGGTGCAATGGGTAGGTGTGGTGAGCTGGTTCAACAAGATGACACAACAAAGAGACACAGAGGAAAGACAGGCAAGAATCTTATATCCAGCAAGATTGTCTTTTAAAAATGAGGGTGAATTTAGAATATTCACAGATAAACAGAAACTGAGATTGTTTGTAACCAAGAGACCTGCTTTGCAGGAAATACTAAAGGCTCTGCTACAGCCTGAAAAGAAAAGACAGGAGAGAGAGGCCTAGAAGAGAGTCTAGAAATGAAGATTATATTTTAAAAGGTAGCTAAAAGTGTCAAGGGAGTGGTGAAAATAAAATATGGTTTTATCTAAGCCCAAATATTCAGGAATGAACTTAACCAATGACGTAAAGCACTCGTATTCAGAAAACTACAACTCATTGTTAAAAGACATTTAAAAAAAAAAAAAAAAGACAAATAACTGGAAGAACATTCCATGCTCATAGATTGAAAGACTAAATATCATTAAGCTGTCAGTTCTACTCAAATTGATGTAAAGATTCAATGCGGTCCCGACATAAATTCCACCAGCATTTTAAAAATAAATGGAAAACAAGTTTGTCAAGTTTATTTGGGGGTGAGTGGGGTGGGGTGTCCTGAATAGCCAGAGACATCTTGAGGAGGAGGAGCAAAGTTGGAGGACTCTCATTTCTGGACTTTAGGTCATATTACCTAGCTACAGTGGTGAAAACAGCATGGTACTGGCATAGAGATGGACACGTAGACCAATAGAACTGAATTGATGGTTAAAAGGCAGACCTTCACATCTATGGTCAAGTGATTTTTGACTGGCCTGTTGGTCTGCCCAGCTTGGGCAGAGTAGTCCATTCAACAAATGGTGCTGAGAAAACTGGATATCCATAGCAAAAGAAGGAAAGAGGACCCCTACCTCACACCCTATACAAAAATTAACTCAAAAATTAATAAAAAACCTAAATATAAAGGAAGAACCATAAAGCTAGAAGAAAATGTAGGAAAACATCTTCAAGACCTGGTGGTAGGTGGTGGATACTTAAAGGAGATAAGAGGAGGACTGAGATGGACTACTGATATTTAATGTATGTAGAAGTTTTAATTAGCTTTACTATAACAGGGGGGAAATGTACAGAGTTGATGGTAACACATTAGAGTGAATAACAGCTGGTTTATAAATGGGAATGTGGCTGAAAATGGTAGTCTAGGGATGTAAATGCCAATTGACAGAAAGCTGGAGAATAATCTAGGGACTGAATAGCACAGTAAACCCAGAGGTGGATGAGAATAGTGGTTGATGGTACAGATGCAGGAGTCTCCTTTGTGAGCTAGAGCAGATGTACATCAGTATTTCAGGGTGGTGGGAATGTGGAGAAGCATGGGAAAAATACAACTGGAGTGACCTATGGAGTGTGGTTAACAGTAATAATGTAATATTCTTGCATCTATGCCAAAGATGTACTATGTTGATGATGGGGGAGTATGGAAAATGTGTGCCAAATATATGCTGTGGAACTGGTAAAATTGGATAATATTATCTCATAATCTGTAACAAATGTTCCACCACGATGTAGTGTGTTGGTAGGGGGTGTTTGGGAATTCTGCACATGTGCATGATTGTTTTGTAAGTTTACAACTTCTGTCATAAAAATATATTTAAAAAATAACAATAGAGTGGGTTGGAGGAAAAATACAACAAATATAAGATAAGGACTATAATTAGTAGTAAGATTTTGACAATACTCTTTCAAAATTTGTATCAAATGTCTCACGACAATGCAAGGTGTTGGTAGAGGGTTGATGTATGGGACCCTTGTATGACATTATGAATGTTTGCTTTGTAAGTTCACAACTTTTACTATACACTTATTTTTTATGTATGTTCATCTATAAATGATATTAAAAAAAAATAATAGGGTGGGTTGGGGGAAAATACTTTGGTTAGTAGTAATATTTTGAGGTTGCTCTTTAATCATTAGTTAAAAATGTTTCACAACAATGCAAGGTATTGGTGGTAGGGTGAGGTATGAGAGCCCTGTATGACGTAATGTATGTTTGTTTTGTAAGTTCACAACTATTACTATACATTTATTGTTTATGTATGTTCATATATGAGTGATATATTTCAATAAAATTTTTAAAAAATGTTAAAAAAATGTCCAAATCAAAGCATCATCAAGGCAATGCTTTCTTCCCAAAGATCGGCTGCCAGCAACCCTTAGCTCCTCTGTCACATGGCAAGGCAAAGTGATGGTATCTGCTGGTTTCTCCCTTCTCTTCTGGGGTTCATTGCTTTCAGCTTATTGCTTTCATGGCTTTCTCTTTCTCTCTGTATTCATTCCATTTATAAAGGACTCCAGTAATAGGATTAAGTCCTATACTGAATGAGGTGGGTCACACCTTAACTAAAGAAGCTTCATCAAAAGATCTTATTTACAATAGGTTTACACTGGCAGGAATGGCTTTGGTGTAAGAACATGATTTTCCTGGAGTACAAATTGCTTCAGACCACTCTAGCTTTTAACCATGTTTTCAGCCCTATTTGGACCTTCAGGTTTATTGTAGAAAGAGGGTTCCTGTAGGTCATTTTTCTTGGTCGGTCCAAAAGGATTTGACATCCAGAATTTTGCATCTGAGATTCCAACCAACATGTGTACAAGTTGATATCGATCAGATAACCCTGGTTCATATGCACATAAAAGAATTCTAAATCCTTCCATGATTATTTGCTCATCTTGTTTAGGTTTAGGAAAATCTTAAATTATAGGGCCTAATTCAGCTCAGATCAAAGGTTTAAATTTTCTTCTTGCCTGAATGCCTAGCTCACGGGTGGGATGGAGCTCTAGAGGAAACAGGCATTTTGGGTTTTAGGGGAATTGTTGGGAAAAGGTAAGGGATATAGATTAGGGGAAGAGGAGGTAGGAATAAATGGAGATGCTGGAGAAGAGATATCAGAAAGATAAGGCAGAAGAGGGAGAGCTGGATATAGGGAGGCAACTGAAAGACAAGAAGGGGGAGGAGTTACTAGGGAAATGAGTCTAGTTTATTGTTGCTTTAGTTAGTCAAATTGCTCATTAGCTTTGGCCAAAGGATCTTTTAGTGATGCTAAACAAATGGGAAACATAACAAAACCTGGACATCATATTGAGAATAAATAGTGGGGAAACTTAACGGAGAGAGAAGAGTTCAGACCCAGTTCTGACTTACCACATTGGCATGGACTAGACAAGCTTGAGTAGCAAGGGATAAGGAGTCCTGTGGGTACTGCATCTGGTTGAAAACTGGGGTCCAAAGTGACAAGCAGTGCAGACTGTATCTTGATGAGACCTCCAGGAAAACTACAGAAATAAATGAAGACCACCAAAAAGAGAACAAGCAAATACTTTTCATTCAGAGCTAGCTATAGCAAGGGAGTAAATCACCATTACTTATATTTGGCAGAGACTCAAAGACCTGCAGGGAATGTGAAAGCTTTATAGTGGAAAAAAGGGAAGGCTTCAGGTATGCTCTGATGGGAGGTTGTTGGCATCGGGAAGCTGGAGGCTTACTAGAAGTGGGGCATCCTATATGGTTGGTTAGGAGAGCATATTTGGCTTTCTCTGGTTGGTCCTGAGTTGGAACAGGAGGAAAAATCAGGGAAGACTGCAGTTATTAAGTCCTGACTGTTTGGGGTCGATTGCTGCAGAGTTTGAGATTTGGTTTCTTGGAATGGTTGCTACAGATTGTGAGTCAGTGTTCAGTTTTGTGTCTGTGTGTCTTTGAAAAAAATTTTAATAAAGAAGTTGTAGGTTTACAGAAAAAAGCTGCAGAAAATACAGAATTCCTATATATCCCCTGCCACCCACAGTTTTCCCTATTATTAACACTGTGCATTAGTGTGATACCTTTGTTACAACTGATAAAATAATATTATTATAATTATACCATTATTTACAGTCCATAGTTTACACTAGGGTTACTGTTTGGGTGGTACAGTCCTACGGTTTTTTCAAAGTTTTTATTCTAGTAACATATAGAACCAAAAATTTCTCCTTTTTACCACATTCAAATATACAAATATATAATTTAATGATGTTAATGACATTTACTATGTTGTGCCACCATCACCGCCATCTATTACCAAAATTTTCCTATAACCCCCAAGAGAAACTCTGAAACCAGTTGAGCATTAGCTCTCATTCCCAACCCCCACCCACCCACTGATAACCTGTATTCTAGTTTCTGACTTTATGAATTTGGATATTCTAATTGTTTCATGTCAGTGAGTGTGGCAGTTTGAGATTATTTTATGAATCCCCAAAAGAGAAAGATTATGTTTGTAAACTATTCCTCTGGGTGTGATATCTTTTGATTGCATTAAACTTAGCGGAGGGGCCTTTGATTAAATTACCTGTTAAGACTGATTTAGTGCTTTTTGATTTGACCACATCAGTGAATCAGGTTAAGTCCCTGCCCCTTGCTAGGTCTGATAATAAATGAACACTCACACAGACAGACATAGGAAGAGAGAACTCTGTCATTTTTGAAAATATTCAATATATCTCCTTGTTATTGATCTGTTTAGGTCTTGTATTTATTCTTGAGTCAGTGTAGGTAGTTTATGTGCTTCTAAGAATTTGTCCATCTCATCTGGGTTATCTAATTTGTTAACATACATTTGTTCATAATATTCTCTTTGTTTTAGTTTCCCGGTTGCTAAAGCAAATACCATGTAATGGGTTGGCTTAAGCAATGGGAATTTATTGGCTCTTAGTTTTGAGGCTAGAAGAAGTTCAAAATCAAGGATTCATTAAGGAGATGCTTTCTCCCAGAAAACTGTGGTCTTTGGCTTTTCTGTTACATGCAATACACATGGCAGCCTCTCCTGGCTTCCCTGTTCTCTTCCAGGCTCCTTTCAGCTACTGGCTGCTCTCCTGCAGCTTTCTCTCTGTGACCTTTCCTTTATGGCCTCTTGTCTCCAAGCTCACCTGCATCATCTACTCAGCCCTCATATTCCATGACGATGAAGTCACTGTCACAGAGGATTAAACCAATGCCTTCGTTAAAGTAGCTGGTGTAAATGTTGAACCTTTCTGGCCTGGCTTGTTTGTAAAAGCCCTGGCCAGTATCAACACTAGGAGCCTCATCTGCAAAATAGGGGCTGGTGGACCTGCACCACAGCAGGTGCTAGGCCACAGGAGGCCCTGTCCCCTCCATCCACTGTTGCCCCAGCCAAGGAGAATAAAGTGGAAGCAAAGAAAGAAGAATCTGAGGAATCAGCTGATGACGTGGCCTTTGGTATTTTTGTCTAGACCCCTTTTGTAGTATATTCAACAAAGAACTGAACTCTTAAAAAAGGCCTTCAGTAATAGGATTAAAACCCCTCCTTATTCACTTGGGCCACACATTACCTGAAGTAACCTCATCAAAAGGTCCTATTTACAAGGGTTCCCACCCACAGGAATAGATTAAGTTTAAGAACATGTCTTTCTGGGGTACAAAGCTCTAAGCCACCACACTCTTATAATCCTTTTTATTTCTTTGGGGCTGGTGGTAATGTCCCCGCTATCATTTCTGACTGCAGTGATTTGTATAATTTCTTTTTCCTTTAAAAGTTTATCGATTTTATGGATCTTTTCAGAGAAACAAGTGCTTGATTCATTGGCTCTATCTATTGCTTTTTTATTCTCTATTTCCTTTATCTCCACTCCAATCTTTGTGATTTTCTTCCTTCTACTCAGTTTGGGTTTAGTTTGCTCTTTTTTCCTAGACCCTCTAGGTATGAGGTTAGGCCTTGATTTGAGATCTTTCTTCTTCCTAATGTAAGCATTTAGAGTTAAAATTTTCCCTTTCAGCATTGCCTTTGCAGAATCCTTAAGTTTTGGCAAGTTGTGTTTTCATTTTCATTCACCTCAAGATATTTCCTAATTTCTCTTGTGATTTCTTCTTTGATTCATTAGTTGCTTAAGAGTATGTTGTTTAATTGCCACTTATTTGTGAATTTCCCAGTTCTTCTTTTATTGACTTCTAGCCTCATTCTATTGTGGTCAGTGAAGATACATCATATGATGTCAATATTTTTTAATTTATTGAGACTTGTTTTGTGACCAAATATATGGTCTATCCTGGGGAATCACCCATGTACACTAGATAAGAATGAGTACTCTGCTGCTGTTGGGTGAAATATTCTATGTATGTATGTATTTTATTTTTTATTTTTTATTATTTTTTAAAGATTTTATTTATTTATTCATTTATCCCCCCCTTGCTGCTTGTGCTCGCTGGGTCAGCTAACCACGCCGTGCGGGCGGGCTTGCCTTCACCAGGAGGCCCCGGGAACCGAACCCCGGGCCTCCCATATGGTAAACGGGAGCCCTACTGATTGAGCCACAGCTGCTTCCCTGTATGTATGTATTTTAGGTCTAGTTGATTTATAGTACCATTCATGTTTTCTATTTCCTTATTGATCTTCTGTCTAGATGTTCTATCTATTATTGAATGTGGTATATTGAGGTCTTCTACTATTAATGTAGACTGTGTATTTTGCCCTTCAGATCTTTACTGGTAAATATGTATTTAAAATTGTTATGTCTTCTTGTTGAATTGGCTCCTTTCTCAGTACCTAGTGACCTTCTTTGTCCCTCATAATAATTTTTGACTTAATGTCTATATTATCTGATATTAGTATTACTAGCCTAGCTCCCTTTTGTTTACAATTTTTATGGTATATTTCTTTTCCATCCTCTCACTTTCATCCTATTTTTGTCTTTAAATTTAATGAATCTCTTGTAATCAGCATATATTTGAGTCATGCTTTTTTATTCATTCTGCTAATCTGTGCCATAGGGTTGGGTAGTTTAATCCATTGACACTTCAATTACTTCTGATAATGCAGGACTTTCTTCTGCCATTTTGCTATTTAGTTTTTGTAAGTCTTATACTTTTTTTGTCCTTCAATTTCTCCATTACTGGCTACTTTCATATTTATTTGATTTTTTATACTGAAACATTTTGAGTCCCTTCTCATTTCTTTTTGTGGATATATTTCATATAATTTCTTTGTGGTTACCATCATACTTAAATTTAATATCCTAAACTTGTACTACAGCAGTTTGAAGCTGGATGGACCCCAGAAAATTATGTTCATAAAGCTAATCCATTCCTGTTGATGTAAACCTATTATAAGTTACTATTAATTGATTAGGTTACTTCAGTTAAGGGCCTTTTGATTAGGTTACTTCAGAAGGGTATAGTTCAGGGTGGGTCTTAATCCTCTTACTGGAATCCTTTATAAGAAAATGAAATTCATGTGAAGAGAAAGAGAAAGCCATAGAATCCAGAAACTGAAAGCAACAAAACCTGAAAGAGAAGGGAGAGACCAGTAGTCTCTGCCATGTGCCATGTGCCTTGCCATGTAACAGGATCACTGGCAGCTGGTCTTTGGGGAGAAAGCATCACTTGATGATGTCTTGATTTGGATACTTTTCTCAGCCTCGAAACTGTAAGCTTGTAAACTATAAATCCCTATCGTAAAAGCCAACCCATTTCTGGTATATTGCAGTTCAGCAGCCTAGCAGCCTAAAACAATTGGTTTGACACCAACTTATCTTTAATAGCATACAAGAACACTGATTCTATCATCCTTCATCCCCCACCTTTTTGCTGTATTTGCTACAAATTATATCATTATACATTGTCTGCCCAATATCATAGATTTATCTTTACTTTTTTATACATTTGCATTTTAGAATATTTAGGAAGTAAAAGTGGAGTTTCATACCAAAAGTAAAATACAATAGTACTGGCATTTATAATTACCCATGTGGGTACTTTTACTGGAGGTCTTCATTTGTTTTTACCATCTTGATCTGCTGTCTAGTGTCATTTCTTTTCAGTCTGAAGAACTCCCTTTAGCATTAATTGTAGGGCATATATAGTGGTGATAATCTCCCTTGGCTTTTGCTTATCTTGGATTGTCTTACTCTATCCCTCATTTTTGAAAGATAGTCTCACTGGATATAAAATTATTGTTTGGCATTGTTTTCTTTCAGTATTTTAAATATTTCTTCTCATTGCGTTTTTGCCTTCATGGTTTCTGATGAGAAATCAGCACTTAATCTTATTGGGCCTCTGTCCCGGCCCGCGGGACATCAACGAGGACCCGAAACCTGCCGAGAA
>JAKSZT010014986.1:0-10144 GCA_026826555.1 Tolypeutes matacus | reverse complement strand
GTTTTCCTAAATAAAAATATTATATTTTCTCTTTCTATTATATCTTCTATTTCAGTGTATTTTACTTTATTAAGTAATGTAATATATTACATTATATGGTTTGCCAGTATTATCACTTTCATTTGTGCCTTACTAATTATGTATTTTTTTTTCCAACAAGGAGATTTTATTGACAATATTGCCTGATTATAAAGCAATAAGCTAGAAATCGTTCTCAAACAAATGACAAAAATATTAATTACTTGCAAATCAATGACCAGTTTTTTTTTTTTTTTTTTTTTTTTATTATGGGTAAAAATCAAAATTCTCACAATACATACAAATATTTGCAAAATGATATATAAATATATATGCATATATGTGTATTTGCTTACAAAAATGTTATTTATATATATATATATATATATATATATATTTTTTTTAAGAGGTGCTTAGATTACCCAAAATATTACACGGAACCCACTGGGATTCCCATGTTGCCCACCTCCCACACCTCCCACCACATCCCACACAAACATCTCCCACAGTGTGGCCCACCACCCTCAATGAACTTACACATCCTGGAGCCTTGCCGCCAACCATAGTCCACAGTTCAAACTGTAGACCACACTCTCTCCCACTCAGTTCTTAGTGGTGTGTGCTGATTTAAAATGGCCTACATCCATTGCCACAACAGTACTCAGGACAACTTCCAACTCCCAAAGAAGCCCCTGTATTTCAACTGCTCATCCCCTCCCTACCCCCAAAGTGTCAAGTGGACACTGGCTCCACCTCATTGTTATAATTTCTTGCATTGCTAGAATCACCATATGTGAACAACAGAATACCATCAAGTCCACTCTAGTCCATGGTTCTTCCCCCAATCCAGAGGCAACTGGGATGGTGATGTCCACTCTAACTCCAAGTGAGAGAGGGCTTATATCCCATGGATATGGTGGGTGGGATGATCCTGCCTGCAGATGCAGGCCCTCTCCATTCCCTGGGATGGCTATTGTCCATTGTTGTCTCCTCACCAGGTGACTTGGATAAGTCCATTGAGCTGTAGGGTAGGAGTTGCAGCTCCAGCTAGATTTCATGCACACCTGGCACATAGGTAGGCGGGAGGCTCCAGTCTCTGGAAGTATACCTAAAAAACTCCAGCATCACATGTAGGTTTGAATAGAAGGGACTGGTGAATTATGTGCAGGGAGGACTTATTTGAGTCTAATTCTGTCACTCTCAGGAGCACAGATTCCAAAATAGAACCCACTGATAAGGCATCAGTCTCTGGGGCTATCCCCACTTATATAGGACCAGGGTGTCTCCGGAGCTCTCAGGAACCCCACTGAGTGGGGTGATAGGCACTTAGATGTTCTATGAGCTCCTACTGAGGTGTGTGTAAGAGTTACCTCTGGGATGACCTCCTGACTCTCTTTGAAGTCTCTTAGCCACTTGAACTCATTTGTCTTTACCATTTACCCCTTTTATTCAAGGTCTTTTTCCAGTTGTGTTGCCAGTTGGCACTTGAGAAAAGTTTACAATTAGCAATAATCGTGCCTTGGATAAACCTCTTTGGCTACGATACTGCCACTGCACAAAGCTGCCAGTTGGCATTTGGTATTAATCCCTCGTTGCCAGGGAGGCTCATCCCCGGGAGTCATGTCACACGTTCGGGGGAAGGTAATGCAATCATATGCTGAGTTTGGCTTAGAGAGAGGCCACATTTGAGCAACAAGGAGGCTCTCCGGTGGCAACACTTAGGCACCCCACAACTGCAGGCTAAGTCTCATTTACAAGAGCAAAGACCCACAAGGGTAGTCATCAATAAAAATAAATAAATTAATTAATTAAAAAAAAAATCAGTAGGTCATCCTATTTTGACAGGCAATGCCCCTACACTCAGAAGACTATTGCTGCTCCCTTGGAGATTGTGGCAGAGCTCTCCAGGCTAGGAATTCAGATTCCCTCATTTATTGTGTGATTATCCACCCATCGTGACCATGCCCCATCCCCCGATCCTTTGAATGATTTTGTATTCTTTCAAGTATATTCGGATGAACCAATCCCCACGAAACCCCCCCCAGACACCCCCCCCAATAATCCCCCGAAGAACCCATTGTAACCCTTCTGTGATCCAAATCCTCCATGAACATTTAGTCCATAAAATAATCAAGTACACTTACTAGGAAAAAGAAACAAGTGTGATACGCTTACATACAAGACACAAACATAAGGAAACTCGGGGGAAAAAAAAAAGAGAGAAGGAAAAAAAAACAAATAATCAAATAAAGAACAAAACAAAATAAAACTTAATTAGTGGATTGGGACATTCAAAAAATGGGCAAAAAAGCAAGGAAATGCCTTTAAAATATATATATATATATTCATTTTTATTTCCTTTCTCTTTTCTTTTTTCCCTTTTTTCCTTCCCTTTATCACTGTGTTATCGGATGTCTGGTGTGCCATGACATCTTCCTCCTCTCAATCCCCATTGTCTCCCAATTTTTCATTTAATTTTCAAAGAAGTTTGAGGTCACAGCAAAGTCACACACGGAGTGCCGGAGACTCCCAGATACCTAACCAACCCCCTTCTCCACCCCATTTAACTCCCCCTCCTTTTTTTTTGGTTGTTAGCATTGTTATAACTGTTATGCAGATAGCAAAATATAACAACTAAACATTGTCAGTGATTTACAGTATAGTTTACAATTTAGATGATACAGTTTAATAATTTTGATGATATTTACCATGTCCTGTGTCCATTACTGTAAGGTAATGAAAAACCTTCCCCATGACCACCAAACAACCCATTAGATCTTGACTGTTCCCTTCTCCCCAGCCCCCCAGGGCCCGTGATACCCCCATCTCCCAATCCATGGAATGTCAAGATTCACAGTTACATGCCCTGGGGATTTGAACCAGCACTTCCTAATCCACCCAGCCCCCAGTGCTGTACCACCAAACCCAGGAACACCACCACTCATCTGCCCCATCCCCCAACATGCAATCACACTCTATCCCTTTACCATAGATTATGTCCATATGGGAGATGGCTCAAAGCCTGCTCTTCTCTTACTCTCCTTTGTTAACCTATCTTTCAGACAATAGTTCTCAGAGACTGCTCACATTCCTCAGTTCAGATCAGTGAGGTCATATACTGTTCATCCTTCAGTGCCTGGCTTGCTTCACTCAACATAAGGTCTTCAAGATTCATCCACGTTATTCCATGTGGTAGCAGTTTGTTGCTTCTTACAGCTGAGTAATATTCCATTGTATGTATGTACCACATTTTGCTTATCCATTCATCTGTTGATGGGCACCGGGGCTGATTCCAACTTTTGGCAAAGGTGAACAATGCTGCTATGAACATTGGTGTGCATATATGTTTGTATTTTTGTTTTCAGTTCTTCTGGGTATGTACCCAGCAGTGGAATTGCTGGATCATATGGAAAATCTATTGCTAGCTTTCTGAGGAACCGCCAAACTGTCCTCCACAGTCGTTGGACCATACCGCAGTCCCACCAGCAGTGGATGAGGGTTCCTATTCTTCCACATCCTCTCCAACATTTAGTGTCTCCTGTTTTTTTAATAGCTGCCATTCTGATGGGTGTAAGATGGTATCTCATTGTAGTTTTGATTTGCATTTCCCTGATAGCAAGTGATGTTGAGCATTTTTTCATGTGCTTTTTAGTCATTTGTATTTCTTCCTTGGAGAAGTGTCTTTTCAGGTCACTTGCCCATTTTTTATATGGGTTGTTTGTCCTTTTATTTTCGAGGTGAAGGATTTCTTTATATATGCAGGATATTAGGCTCCCATCAGATATATGGTCGCCAAATATTTTTTCCCATTGGGAAGGTTGCCTTTTTATTTTATTAATAACATCCTTAGAGGTGCAGAAGTTTTAATTTTGAGGAGATCCCATTTATCTATTTTTTCTCTTGCTGCTCGTGCTTTGGCTGTGAAGTTCATGAAACCATTTCCTATTACAAGGTCCTGTAGATGCTTCCCTACATTATCTTCCAAGGTTTTTATGGTTTTGGCTCTTATATTTAGATCTTTGATCCATCTTGAGTTGATTTTTGTATAAGGTGTGAGATGGTATTCTTCTCTCATTCTTTTGGATATGGATATCCAGTTCTCCAAGCACCACTTGTTAAAGAGGCCACTCTCTCCCAACTGAGTGGGTTTCGTGGCCTTGTCAAATATCAGATGACTGTATATGCGAGGATCTATATCAGAACTCTCAATTTGGTTCCACTGGTCAGTAGGTCTATCCTTGTGCCAATACCACGCAGTTTTGATCACTGTTGCTTTGTAGTATGTTTTAAAGTCAGGTAATGTGATACCTCCAACTTCATTTTTCTTTTTCAATATAGCTTTGGCAATTCGGGGCCTCTTGCCTCTCCAAATATATTTTGTGCTTAGTTTTTCCAGTTCCTTAAAAAATATAGTGTTTTCTTTTATTGGGATTGCATTAAATCTGTAGATTAGTTTGGGTAGGATAGACATCTTGATGATGTTTAATCTTCCCATCCATGAACAGGGAATCTTTTTCCATTTATTTAAGTCTTCTTTGATTTCCTTTAACAGTGTTGTGTAGTTTTCTGTATATAAGTCCTTTACATCTTTAGTTAAATTTATTCCTAGGTATTTGATTCTTTTGTTTACTATTGTAAATGGTATTTTTTTCCTGATTTCCTCCTCAGTTTGCTGGTTATTGGTGTACAGAAATGCTACTGATTTTTGAGCATTGATCTTATAGCCTGCAACATTACTGAACTCCTTTATAAGTTCTAGAAGCCTTGTTGTCAATTTCTCAGGGCTTTCTATGTATAGGATCATGTCATCTGCAAATAATGAAATTTTTACTTCTTCTTTTCCAATCTGGATGCCTTTTATGTCTTTTTCTTGTCTCAGTGCTTGTTCAAGTACTTCTAAGACAATGTTAAATAGGAGTGGTGATAGTGGGCATCCTTGTCTTGTTCCCAATCTCAGAGGGAAGGCTTTTAGGATTTCACCATTGAAAATGATGTTAGCTTTGGGTTTTTCATATATACCCTTTATCATTTTCAGAAAGTTTCCATCTATTCCTATCTTTTGTAGTGTTTTTATGAGGAAAGAGGGCTGTATTTTGTCGAATGCTTTTTCTGCATCTATAGAGATGATCATGTGATTTTTTTCTTTCAGTTTGTTTATGTGGGGTATTACATTGATTGATTTTCTTATATTGAACCATCCTTGCATACCTGGGATGAAACCCACTCGGTCATGGTGTATAATCCTTTTGATATGTTGTTGAATGCGATTAGCAAGTATTTTGTTAAGGATTTTAGCATCTAGGTTCATTAGAGAAATTGGTCTGTAATTTTCTTTTCTTGTGGTATCTTTATTTGGTTTTGGTATTAGGGTAATGTTGGCATCATAGAATGAGTTAGGTAGTATTCCTTCTACTTCTATTTTTTGGAAGAGCTTAAGTAGAATTGGTGTAAGCTCTTTCCGGAATGTTTGGTAGAATTCAGCTGTGAAGCCATCTGGTCCTGGACTCTTCTTAGTTGGGAGGTTTTTAATGACTGAGTCTATCCCTTTACTTGTAATTGGGCTGTTGAGTTCATCTATTTCTTCTTTCATCAATGTCGGCTGTTTGTGGGTTTCTAGAAACTTGTCCATTTCCTCTAAATTGTCATTCTTGTTGGCATATAATTTTTCAAAGTATCCTCTTATGATAGTCTTTATTTCTGTGGGGTTAGTAGTGATATCACCTTGCTCATTCCTTATTTTATGTATTTGCATCTGTTCTCTCTTTTTCTTTGTTAGTCTGGCTAAGGCTTTGTCAATTTTGTTGATATTCTCGAAGAACCAGCTTTTGGTTTTATTTATTGTTTCCAGTGCTTTCTTATTCTCTATTTCATTTAGTTCTGCTCTAATCTTGGTTATTTCCTGTTTTCTACTTCCTTTAGGTTTAGTTTGTTGTTGTTTTTCCAATTCCTCCAAGTGTGCAGTTAGGTCTTCAATTTTAGCTCTTTCTTCTTTTTTAATATATGAATTTATGGCTATGAACTTCCCTCTCAGGACTGCTTTCGCTGCATCCCATAAGTTTTGATATGTTGTGTTGTTGTTTTCATTAGTTTCAAGGTAGTTACTGATTTCTTTTGAAATTTCCTCTTTGACCCACTGTTTGTCTAAGAGTGTGTTGTTTAACTTCCATATCCTTGTGCCTAACCTGTTTCTCTGGCCCTTATTGATTTCCAACTTCATTCCATTGTGGTCAGAGAAATTACTTTGTATAATCTCAATCTTTCTGAATTCATTGAGTGTTGTTTTGGGGCCTAGCATGTGGTCTATTTTGGAGTATGTTCCATGTGCACTGGAGAAGAATGTAAATCCCGCTGTATTTGGGTGTAGTGTTCTGTATATGTCTATTAAGTCCAAATCTTCTAATGTACTGTTGAGAGCCTTCGTTTCTTTATTGATTCTCTGCCTAGATGTTCTGTCTAATGATGATAGTGGTGTGTTGAAGTCCCGTGCTATAATTGTAGAGGCATTTATTTCTCCTCTTAGTTTTTACAGAGTTTGCCGCACGTATTTTGAGGCACCTCAATTAGGTGCGTAAATGTTGATGATTGTTCTCTCTTCTTGAGAGATTACCCCTTTTACTAATATGTAGTGTCCATCTTTGTCTCTTACAATAGTTTTGCATTTAAAGTCTATTTTGTCTGATATTAGAATAGCTACTCCTGCCCTTTTTTGGTTATTGTTAGCTTGTAAAATGGTTTTCCAGCCATTCACTTTCAGCCTCCTTGAATCCCTGGGCCGAAGCTGGGTTTCTTGTAGACAGCATATAGATGGATCATATTTTCTTATCCATTCTGCCAATCTGTGTATTTGATAGGTGAATTTAATCCATTAACATTCAGTGTTATTACTCGTAAGGAATTTCTTACTTCAGTCATTTTTTCTTTGGGTTAATGTATGTCATAGTTGTTTTGTTTCTCTTTTTGAGTTTTCATTTGTTTTTTAATTCTCCTCCAACTCTCTCTCCTTTGTTTTTTCCTTTCAACTTGTAGAGATTCCTTTAGTATTTCTTGAAGTGCTGGTTTCTTCTTGACATACTCTCTTAATTGCTGCTTATCTGTGAATATTTTGAACTCTCCATCATTTTTGAATGCCCATTTTGCTAGATAGAGAATTCGTGGCTGGAAGTTTTTTTCTTTTAGTTTTTGACTATGTCATACCACTGTCTTCTTGCCTCCATGGTTTCAGCTGAGAAATCAGCACTTAATCATATTGTGCTACCCTTGTATGTGATGGTTCTCTTTTCTCTTGCTGCCTTGAGTATTTTCTCTTTGTCTTGAGCATTGGACAGTTTGATAAGTATAGGTCTTGGAGTTGGCCTGTTGGGATTTATTCTATTTGGGGTGCGCTGTGCTTCCTGGATCTGCACATCCATCTCTCTCAATAGAGTTGGGAATTTTTCAGCCATAACTTCCTTCAACACTCCTTCTGTTCCCTTTCCCTTCTCTTCTCCTTCTGGGATGCCCATAACGCATATGTTTGTGCGTCTTGCGTTATCGGTCAATTCCCTGAGACCATACTGTATTTTTTATATCTTTTTGTCTATCTTTTCTACAATCTCTTTGATTTCAACTGTATTGTCTTCCATATCACTAATTCTTTCCTCTGCCTGTTCAATTCTGCTGCCATGTGAGTCCAGCGTCTTTTTCATTTCTTGACTTGTATCTTTGTTTTCCATCATATCCATTACCTTTTTAGGTGTGTTAGCTATTTCTTCAGTATGTTTTCCCAGTGTCTTCTTTATATCCTTAATCTCTTCCTTCAGTTCTTTAAGTTGGTCCATGATATTTGTTTGGATAGCTTTGATTAGTTTTTCGATGTACTGCATTGCTTCCTGGTTTTTATTTTGTGCACTGGACTGGTCCATGTTTTCCTGTTTCTCAGAGTCATTTGTATTTTTCTGTTGCCCTCTGGTCATCATATTATATTGATGGGTTTGTTCAGTTGATTAGCTTTTCTCTATGCTCTAGAATTTTATTTAGCTGTTGGTTCTGCGTGTGAGTTAAGTTTTCTCTTTGGCAGTTTTTCTTCTTATTTTATTTCCTTGCTTCTTTCTATGTTCCCTTGAAGGCAAAAGGTTAGGGCCAGAGTAATCAAAAGATGTAAGGAAGGCAGAAGGATAATAGAAATATTGATAAAAGTTAGAAAAGGGTCAAAATGAGACTTAATGAGATGAATATTTAACTTGTGTAGGCAGTGTAGAGTACTAGGATAAAATATGGAGTTCCTACAATGGACTGGGAAAACAAATGGAGGAATATATATATATAGTGATTTAGAAGGCTAGAATTATGAGGAGGGAGAGAAATAGTAGAGAAAGGTCTGACAGGAAAAAGTTAATACTAATAAAAAAAAAGAAAAAAGAAGAAGAAGAAAACAAAATAGATGGCATAGAAAGTGACACCCTTAAGTTGTGGGCCTATGAAAAAATGTTGTCTCTAAGAGCCACAACAGAAAACAGAAGGCAGAAACATGCAGGAAGGATAAGCGATAGTTTGTAATACAGAATCAATATATACAGCGAGTGGGAAATTACTGAATAAGAAGCCCAGCAAAGAATCGACCAGATGGCAGCATCTATTTAAAAAAAGAAATAGAAGAAAAAAGGAAGGGGGGAGGAAAATGGGAATAATAGCAATAGACCAGAAATTAACAGAGAGAAACCAAAGATCCACACAGGCAAGCAGTCAAACAGAGCTAAGGGGGGTCAATGATTCCCCTAGGGTCCACGTGGATCCTTCCTGCCTACTTGTGTTTATCAATGAATTTCCCCACAGGGTTCTATATGCAGGTCCTGAAGCAGCTTTTAGCTATTAAACTAAATTAAAAAGAATTTATTTTTCATTTGTTGAGGTGACCTCACTTTTTTTTTTTTTTTTAGCCAAATGCAGGACCCAAAATAATTCCTCTTCTAGACCAACCCCCTTACGGTAGGGACCCTAGCTGGGCCCGTGGAAATTAATCAAGCATGTCCCACTTTCCGGATTCCCCAGGTTAGCTGAAGCTCTGATGTTAGTCAGTGAGGAGTGCTAAAGATGGCGGATTCCGCCCTTTCTGAGGCCGAGCTCCAGCGTCACCGGGCTGCTCAGTAAATCAGTTTGAGTGCAGATTCGCTTCTGCTCTCAGCCTAATGCTACTTAAGGTCAGCTTATTTGCTCCCCAAAGCCACGGGGCGGTGCAGGCAGCCAGATCAATGTCTAAAAATATAAAATACCCTTCCCTGTCTTCCAACCGAACCCTCCCTTCTTTGGGAAGTGTCCCTTCCTCCTGGCTCCGCAGCAGCCCGGGTCTTATCCCTGGGTGGCTAGGGAAATGAGCTCCATTCCCCGACCAAAATCCCCCCTCCGGTTCATTTGATCTGTTCACACAAGGTCCAAGTTGCGCCAGGCAGCCAGCTCCCCAGAAAATAATACTTTTTCACCCTGCCCCCGGCTCAAAATGGCCATTTTATTTTTTTTTTCCCTAACCGCGGGGCCCAGCCGCCTGTGCCAACCTCCACCAGCAGCCTCAAAACTCACGAATCTCCACCCTTCGGTCCACGCCGCCGATCCGCGCAGATAGATGTCCCAAGCTCCTCACTCCACGCATGCACAGCACAGACCCCCGGGCAGGACCACGTCCACAATCCGCCTCGCTCTGGGAGCTTGCAGTGTGCGCCCTCCTACACCAACGCCATCTTGCCGCTCCTAATTATGTATTTTTTAGCAAGTTACTAATATCCTTCTTGACTCAAATTCCTCATCTTTAAAATGAGGTAAGTAATCTGTAATACATGGAGTTCTTATGAAACTTAGAGTATTTACATAAATTTTAATTCCAATCCCATGCAAGTAGGAAACACAGATTTTATTTATGCTTATATTACTGGT
This sequence comes from Tolypeutes matacus, assembly GCA_026826555.1. Lineage (NCBI taxonomy): Eukaryota > Metazoa > Chordata > Mammalia > Cingulata > Chlamyphoridae > Tolypeutes > Tolypeutes matacus. The sequence continues at coordinate 223 of JAKSZT010014986.1, read as the reverse complement.
ACACATTGGGATTGTGTTTTATTAGCACTTATACTAACCTTGTAATTGAGCACATTTATTTTAAATCTATTTATTACAGAACACAGGTCATTATTTTAGTTGAGCTTTACTACATCTTTCATCAGGTGTTCACAAAATTCCTACCAAAGTCTTAGGGCTAATCTTGTCTTTTTCATAAATATTTACCAGAGAAATTCCAGGTGATAGGACCAAAAGCACCTGT
>JAKSZT010014983.1:0-35643 GCA_026826555.1 Tolypeutes matacus | reverse complement strand
TGGCTTTGAACTCTTCATGGAAGAATACATCCTTTCAATCCTGAATCTGATGTAATGTTGTCATTGACTTATTAATCTATTAAAAATGTTTTGTTTAAGTAGCTATGGTATTTGGTAAAACATTTGAGTTATAACAAGAATTTTTGCAAATATCTATTATACTTACTCTAGTGGTATATACATGTTGTTGTTTTTTTTTTACTTTTTTTTTTATTGTGGGTAAAAATCAAAATTTTCACAATACATACCAACATTTGCAAAATGATATATAAATATATATGCATATATGTGCATTTGTTTACAAAAATATTATTTATATATATATATATATATATATTTTAAGAGGTGCTTAGATTACCCAAAATATTACATGGAACCCACTGGGATTCCCATGTTGCCCACCTCCCACACCAACCACCACATCCCACACAAACATCTCCCACAAGTGTGGCCCACCACCCTCAATGGACTTACACATCCTGGGGCCTTGCAACCAACCATAGACCATAGTTCACACCATAGACCACAGTCTCTCCCACACAGTTCTGAATGCTGTGTGCTGATTTAAAGTGGCCTACATCCGTTGCCACAACGGTACTCAGGAAAACCTCCAAATCCCAAAGAAGCCCCTTTATTTCAACTGCTCATCCCCTCCCTGCCCCCAAAGTGTCAAGTGGCCACTGGCTCCACCTCATTGTTATAATTTCTTCCATTGCTAGAATCACCATATGTGAACAACAAAATATCATCAAGTCCACTCTAGTCCATAGTTCTTCCCCTAATCCTGAGGGGACTGGGATGGTGATGTCCACTAACCTCCAAGTGAGAGAGGGCTTTTATCCCATGGATATGGTGGGTGGGATGATCCTGCCTGCAGATGCAGGCCCTCTCCATTCCCTGGGATGGCCATTGCCCATCGTCGTCTCCTAGCCAAGTGACTTGGATGAGTCCATTGAGCTGTAGGGTAGGATTTGCAGTACCACCGAGATTCCATGCACACCTGGCAAATAGGTAAGCCAAAGGCTCCAGTCTCTGGAAGTATACCTAAAAATTTCAGCATCACTGATAAGGCATCAGTCTCTGGGTCTATCCCCACTTATATAGGACATGGGTGTCTCCAGAGCTCTCAGGAGCCCCTCTGTATGGGGTGATAGGCACTTAGATGTTCTATGAGCTCCTACTGAGGTGTGCATAAGAGTTACCTCTGGGATGAACTCCCGACTCTCTTTTAAGTCTCTTAGCCACTTGAACTCATTTGTCTTTACCTTTTCCCCCTTTTATTCAAGGTCTTTTTCCAGTTGTGTTGCCAGTTGGCACTTGGACCAGGAGTCATGTTCCACACTGGGGAGAAGGTAATGCAATCATATACTGAGTTTGGCTTAGAAAGAGGCCACATTTGAGCAACAAGGAGGCTCTCAGGTGGCAGCCCTTAGGCACCCCACAACTGCAGGCTAAGTCTCAGTAACAAGAGCAAAGACTCAAAACGGTAGTCATCAACAAAACACATCAGTGGGTCATCTTCTTTTGACAGACACTGTTCCTGCTCTCAGAGGACTATTGTTGCTCCCTTGGAGACTGTGGCAGAGCTCTCCAGGCTAGGAATTCAGATTCCCTCATTTATTGTGTGATTGCCCACCCATCGTGACCATGCCCGATCTTTTGACCTTTCGAACGATTTTGTATATCTTTCATGTATATTCGGATGAACTAATTCCCATGAAAAACCCTCCCAGACACCCCCCACCAATGATCCCCTGCAGTACTCATTGTAACCCTTCTGTGATCCAAATCCTCCATGAACATGTAGTCCATAAAATAATCAAATACACTTACTAGGAAAAGAAACAAGTATGATAAGCTTACATGCAAGAGACAAACATAAGGAAAATCAGGGGAAAAAAAAAAGAAAAGAGAAGGAAAAAAACAAATAATCAAACAAAAAACAAAACAAAATAAAATATAATTAGCAGATTGGGACATTCAAAAAATGGGCAAAAAAGCAAAGGAAATGCCTTTTTAAAAAAAAATATATGTATATATATATATATATATTCATTTATTTTTCCTTTCTCTTTTCTTTCCTTTCCTTCCTTTTATCACTCTGTTATCGGGTGTCTGGTGTGCCGTGACACCTTCCCCATCTCAATCCCCATTGCCTCACAATTTTTCATTTAATTTTTAAAGAAGTTTTAGGTCACAGCAAAGTTTTCCTCACCCCATATAAACACACCCCCCCCTTTTTATTGGATGTTACTATTGTTATAACTGTTATACAGATAGCAAAATATAGCAACTAAACATTGTCAATGATTTACAGTATAGTTTACAATTTAGGTGATACAGTTTAATAATTTTGATGATATTTACCATGTTCTGTGTCCATTACTGTAAGGTAATGAAAAACCTTCCGCATGACTACCAAACACCCCATTAGATCTTGACTGTTCCCTTCCCCCCAGCCACCCAGGGCCCATGATAGCACCCTATCCCAAACCATGGAATGTCAAGATTCACAGTTACATGCCCTGGGAATTTGAAAATGCCCTTCCTAATCCACCCACCCACCAGTGCTGCACCACCAAACCCAGGAACACCACCACTCATCTGCCCCATCCCCCAACATACAACCACACTCTATCCCTTTACCACAGATTAGGTACATATGGGTGATGGCTCAAAGCCTGCTCTTCTCTTACTCTCCTTTGTTAACCTATATTTCAGACAATGGTTCTCAGAGACTGCTCACTTTCCTCAGTTCAGATCAGTGAGGTCATATAGTGTTCATCCTTCAGTGGCTGGCTTGCTTCACTCAACATAAAGTCTCTAAGATTCATCCACGTTATTCCTTGTGTTAACACTTTGTTCCTTCTTACAGCTGAGTAATACACCATTGTATGTATGTACCACATTTTGCTTATCCATTCGTCTGTTGATGGGCACCGGTGCTGATTCCAACTTTTGGCAATGGTGAACAAAGCCGCTATGAACATTGGTGTGCATATATCTGTTTGGGTCTTTGCTTTCAATCCTTCTGGGTATATACCCATCAGTGGAATTGCTGGATCATAAGGAAGATCTATTGTTAGTTTTCTGAGGAACCGCCAAACTGTCCGCCCCAGTGGATGGACCAAACCACTGTCCCACCAGCAGTGGATGAGGGTTCCTATTCCTCCACATCCACTCCAACATTTAGTGTCTCCTGTTTTTTTAATAGCTGCCATTCTGATGGGTGTAAGATGGTATCTCATTGTAGTTTTGATTTGCATTTCCCTGATAGCAAGAGATTTGAGCATTTTTTCATGTGCTTTTTAGCCATTTGTATTGCTTCCTTGGAGAAGTGTCTTTTCAGGTCACTTGCCCATTTTTTAAATGGGCTGTTTGTCCTTTTATTTTCAAGGTGTAGGATTTCTTTATATATGCAGGATATTAGACTCCTATCAGATGTAAGGTTGCCAAATATTTTTTCCCAGTGGATAGGCTGCCTTTTTATTTTCTTAATAATATCCTTTGAAGTGCAAAAGTTTTAAATTTTGATGAGATCCCATTTATCTATTTTTTCTTTTGATGCTCGTGCTTTGGCTGTGAAGTTCATGAAACCATTTCGTATTACAAGGTCCTGTAGATGCTTCCCTACATTAACTTCCAAAGTCTTTATGGTTTTGACTCTTATATTTAGATTTTTGATCCATCTTGAGTTGATTTTTGTATAAGGTGTGAGATGGTATTCTTCTCTCAAAGTTTTGGATATGGATATCCTGTTGTCCAAGCACCACTTGTTAAAGAGGCCATTCTCTCCCAACTGAGTGGGCTTCCTGGCCTTGTCAAATATCAGATGGCTGTATATGCAAGGATCCATATCAGAACTCTCAATTCGGTTCCATTGATCAGTAGGTCTATCCTTGTGCCAATACCTCACAGTTTTGATCACTGTAGCTTTGTAGTATGTTTTAAAGTCAGGTTGTGTGATACCTCCAACTTCATTTTTCTTTTTCAATATATCTTTGTCAATTCGGGGCCTCTTGCCTCTCCAAATATATTTTGTGGTTAGTTTTTCCAGTTCCTTAAAAAATATAGTGTTGACTTTTATTGGGATTGCATTAAATCTGTAGATTAGTTTGGGTAGAATAGACATCTTGATGATGTTTAGTCTTCCTATCCATGAACAGGGAATATATTTCCATTTATTTAAGTCTTCTTTGATTTCCTTTAACAGTGTTGTGTATTTTTCTGTATATTAGTCCTTTACATCTTTAGTTAAATTTATTCCTAGGTATGTGATTCTTTTATTTGCTACTGTAAATGGTATTTTTTCCTGATTTTCTCCTCAGTTTGCTCATTATTGGTGTACAGAAATGCTACTGATTTTTGAGCATTGATATTATAGCCTGCAACATTACTGAACTCCTTTATAAGTTCTAGAAGCCTTGTTGTAGATTTCTCAGGGCTTTCTATGTATAGGATCATGTCATCTGCAAATAATGAAATTTTTACATCTTCTTTTCCAATCTGGATGCCTTTTATGTCCTTTTCTTGTCTCAGTGCTTCTGCAAGTACTTCTAAGACAATGTTAAAAAGGAGTGTTGATAGTGGGCATCCTTGTCTTGTTCCCAATCTCAGAGAGAAGGCTTTTAGGATTTCACCATTGAAAATGATGTTAGCTTTGGGTTTTTCATATATACCCTTTATCATTTTCAGAAAGTTTCCATCTATTCCTATCTTTTGTAGTGTTTTTATGAGGAAAGAGTGCTGTATTTTGTCGAATGCTTTTTCGGCATCTATAGGGATCATGTGATTTTTTTCTTTCAATCTGTTTATGTGGTGTATTACATTGATTGATTTTCTTATATTGAACCATCCTTACATACCCAGGATGAAACCCACTTGGTCATGGTGTATAATCCTTTTGATATGTTGTTGAAAGCGATTAGCAAGTATTTTGTTAAGGATTTTAGCATCTAGGTTCATTAGAGAAATTGGTCTGTAATTTTCCTTTCTTGTGGTATCTTTATTTGGTTTTGATATTAGGATAATGTTGGCATCATAGAATGAGTTAGGTAATATTCCTTCTACTTCTATTTTTTGGAAGAGATTAAGTAGAATTGGTGTTAGCTCTTTCCCGAATGTTTGGTAGAATTCAGCTGTGAAGGCATCTGGCTCTGTACTCTTCTTAGTTGGGAGGTTTTTTGATGATGGAGTCTATCTCTTTACTTGTAATTGGACTGTTGAGTTCATCTATTTCTTCTTTCATCAATGTTGGCTGTTTGTGGGTTTCTAGAAACTGGTCCATTTCCTCTAAATTGTCATTCTTGTTGGCATATAATTTTTCAAAGTATCCTCTTATGCTACTCTTTTTTTCTGTGTGTTCAGTAGTGATATCACCTTGCTCATTCCTTATTTTATGTATTTGCATCTGTTTTCGCTTTTTATTTGTTAGTCTGGCTAAGGGTTTGTCAATTTTATTGATATTCTCGAAGAACCAACTTTTGGTTTTGTTTATTGTTTCCAGTGCTTTTAATACTCTATTTCATTTAATTCTGCTCTAATCTTTGTTATTTCCTTCTTTCTCCTTCCTTTAGGTTTATTTTGTTGTTGTTTTCCCCATTCTTCCAAGTGTGCAGTTAGGTGTTCAATTTTAGCTCTTTCTTTTTTTATATATATATGAATTTATGGCTATGAACTTCCCTCTCAGGACTATTTTCTCAGCATCCTGTAGGTTTTGATTTGTTGTGTTGTTGTTTTCATTAGTTTCAAGGTAGTTACTGATTTCTTTTGAAATTTCCTCTTTGACCCACTGTTTGTCTAAGAATGTGTTGTTTAACTTCCATATCCTTGTGCCTAACCTGTTTCTCTGGCCCTTAGTGATTTCCAACTTTATTCCATTGTGGTCAGAGAAATTACTTTGTTTAATCTCAATCTTTCTGAAGTCATTGAGTGTTGTTCTGTGGCTTAGCTTGAGGTCTATTTTGCTGTATGTTCCATGTGCACTCGAGAAGAATGTAAATCCTGCAGTATTTGGATGTAGTGTTCTGTATATGTCTATTAAGTTCAGGTCTGTTGAGTGCCTTAGTTTCTTTATTGATTCTCTGTCCAGATCTTCTGTCTAATGATGATAGTGGTGTGTTGAAGTCCCCTGCTATAATTGTAGAGGCATTTATTTCTCCTCTTATTTTTTCCAGAGTTTGCCACACGTATTTTGAGGCACCTCCATTAGGTGTGTAAATGTTGATGATTGTTCTCTCTTCTTGATAGATTAGTCCTTTTACTAATATGTAGTGTCCATCTTTGTCTCTTACAATAGTTTTGCATTTTAAGTCTAATTTGTCTGATATTAGAATAGCTACTCCTACACTTTTTTGGCTATTGTTAGCTTGTAAAATGGTTTTCCAGCCATTCCCTTTCAGCCTCCTTGAATCCCTGGGTCGAAGGTGGGTTTCTTGTAGACAGCATATAGATGGATCACATTTTCTTATCCATTCTGCCAATCTGTGTCTTTTGATTGGTGAATTTATTCCATTAACATTCTGTGTTATTACTCATAACGAAATTCTTACTTCAGCCTTTTTTTTTTCTTTGGGTTAATGTATGTCATATGTTGTTTTGTTTCTCTTTTTGAGTTTTCAGTTGTTTTTAAACTCTCCTCCAACTCTCTCTCCTTTGTTTTTTCCTTTCAACTTGTAGAGATTCCTTTAGTATTTCTTGAAGTGCTGGTTTCTTCTTGACATACTCTCTTAATTGCTGTTTATATGTGAATATTTTGAACTCTCCATCATTTTTGAATGCCAATTTTTCTGGAAAGAGAATTCACGGCTGGAAGTTTTTTTCTTTTAGTGTTTTGACTATGTCATACCGCTGTCTTCTTGCCTCCATGGTTTCAGCTGAGAAATCAGCAGTTAATCTTATAGTACTTCCCTTGTATGTGATGGATCTCTTTTCTCTTGCTGCCTTGAGTATTTTCTCTTCGTCTTGAGCATTGGACATTTTGACAAATATATGTCTTGGAGTTGGCCTGTTGGGATTTATACTATTTGGGGTGCGCTGTGCTTCCTGGATCTGCACATCCATCTCTCTCAATAGAGTTTGGAAGTTTTCAGCCATTATTTCCTTCAACACTCCTTCTGTTCCCTTTCCCTTCTCTTCTCCTTCTGGGATGCCCATAAAGCATATGTTTGTGCGTTTTGTATTATCGGTTAATTCCCTGCGTCCATGCTGGATTTTTTCTATCTTTTTGTCTATCTGTTCTATTATCTCTTTGATTTCAGCTCTATTGTCTTCCATATCACTAATTCTTTCCTCTGCCTGTTCAAATCTGCTGTTATGTGAGTCCAGCATCTTTTTCATTTCTTGGCTTGTGCCATTGTTCACCATCATACCCATTACCTTTTTCGGCATGTTTGCTATTTATTCAGTATGTTCTCCCAGTGTCTTCTTTATATCCTTAATCTCTTCCTTTGGTTCTTTAAGTTGGTCCATGATATTTGTTTGGATAGCTTTGATTAGTTGTTCGATGTTCTGCATTGCTTCCTGGTTTTTATTTTGTGCATTGACTGGTCCATGTTTTCCAGTTTCTCAGAGTCATTTGTATTTTTTTTTTGTCCTCTGGTCATCATATTATCTTAATGGGTTTGTTCAGTTGATTAGCTTTTCTCTATGCTCTAGAATTTTATTTAGCTTTTGGTTCTGCTTGTGACTTAAGTTTTCTCTTTGGCAGTTTTTCTTCTTATTTTATTTCCTTGCTTCTTTCTATGTTCCCTTGAAGGCAAAAGGTTAAGGCCAGAGTAATCAAAAAATGTGAGAAAGGCAGAAGGATATTTGTAATATTGATAAAAGTTGGAAGAGGGACAAAATGAGACTTAATGAGATGAATATTTAACTTGTGTAGGCAGTGTATAGTACTAGGAAAATATATGGAGTTCCTACAATGGACTGGGAATACAAATGGAGGAATATTTATATAGTGATTTAGAGTGCTAGAATTATGAGGAGGGAGAGAAATAGTAAAGAAAGGTCTGAAAGGAAAAGTTAATACTAATAAAAAAAAAGAAGAAAACAAAATAGATGGAATAGAGATTGACACCCTTAAGTTGTGGGCCTATGAAAAAATGTTGTCTCTAAGAGCCACAACAGAAAACAGAAGGCAGAAAGATGCCCGTAGGATAAGCGATAATCTGTAATACAGAATCAATATATACAGCGAGTGGGAAGTTACTGAAAAAGAAACCCAGCAAAGAAGCGACAAGCTGGCAGCACCTAATTAAAAAAAAAAAAATAGAAGAAAAAGAAAGGGGGGAGGAAAGAGGAAAGCATAGCAAGAGACCAGAAAGAAAAAGAGAGGAAACAAAGATCCACACAGGCAAGCAGTCAAACAGAGCTAAGGGGGTCAATGATTACCCTAGGGTCCACGTGGATCCTTCCTGCCTACTTGTATTTATCAATCAATTTCCCCACTGGGTTCTATATGCAGGTCTTGAAGCAGCTTTTTTTTATTAAATTAAATTAAAAAGAATTTATTTTTCATTTATTCAAGTGACCTTCTCACTTTTTTTTTTTTAATTTTTATTTTTTTAGCAAAATGCTTGACCCAAAATAATTCCTCCTCTAGACCAACCCCCTTACAGAAGGGACCTTAGCTGGACCCGTGGAAATTAATCAAGCACGTCCCACTTTCTGGACTCCCCAGGTTAGCTGAAGCTCTGATATTAATAAGTGAGTAGTGCTAAAGACGGCCGATTCCGCCCCTTCTGGAGCCGAGCTTGAGCGTCACCGGGCTGCTAAGTAAATCAGTTTGAGTGCAGATTCCTCTCTGCTCTCAGCCTGATGCTGCTTCAGATCGGCTTATCTGCTCCCCAAAGCTATGGGGCGGTGCAGGCAGCCAGATCGATGTCTAAAAATAAAAAATACCCTTCCCTGTCCTCCAACAGAACCCTCCCTCTTTTGGGAAGTGTCCCTTCTTCCTGGCTCCGCAGTGGCCCAGGTCTTATCCCTGGGTCACTAGGGAAATCAGCTCCGTTCCCCGACCAGAATCTCCCCTCCGGTTCACCAGGTGCTGATTAGCTTGGTTGTTCTGTTCACACAAGGTCAAAGGGGCACCAGGCAGCCAGATCCCCAGAAAATAAAACTTTTTCACCCTGCTCGCAGCTCCAAATGGCTCTTTTATTTTATTTTATTTTTCCTCCCTAACCGCGGGGCTCAGCCGTCTGTGCCAACCACCAGCGGCAGCCTTAAAAGTCAGCAATCTCTACCGTTCCGTCCAAGCCTTTGATCCGTGCAGATAGATGTCCCAAGCTTCTCACTCCATGCGTGCACAGCACAGACCCCCGGGCAGGACCCCGTCCACAATCCGCCTTCCTCTGGGAGCTTGCAGTGTGTGCCCTCCTACACTAACGCCATCTTTATATACATGTTTTAATACGTTAAATCCAATAGGCTATTCCACCTCAAAATTTATGTTTATTACCTTTATCACCTCTATTAAAGAATGTGCTTTGGATTACTAAAATGAGTTAAAGTACAGGATACTACCTATTTTAGGAGAAGCATTTACAAATTAGTTTCTTCCTTCCTCTCCTAGTAATGAAGAGTTTTTTTTATTTTTTTGTCTATATGTTTTCACCAACCTGCTAATTGAGTGCCATAAAATTTCTTATAAGAAGAACAGAGAGAGAAGAGAATGGAAAAAAATTGAGCAAGTGCTCAGGGAGTTGAAGGATAGCAAAAAGTGAACCAACATACTCTTATAAGGGTTCCAAAAGGAGACGAGAAGGCTAAAGAGGCAGAAAGAGTATTTGAGGAAATACTGGCCAAAATTTTCCCAACTCTCATGAAAAACATGAATATATGTGTCCAGGAAGCAGAGCATACTCCAATTAGAATAACTCTAAATAGAACTACCTCAGACACATAATATTCAGAATGCCAAAGATAAGGAAAAAATTCTGAAAGCAGCAAGAGAGAAGTGAAACATCACATACAAAGAATGTCCAGTGAGACTTAGTGCAGATTTCTCTTCAGAAACCATGGAGGTGAGAAAGCAGTTGTTGATATAATTTCAGTACTGTAAGAGAAAAACTTCCAGCCCAGAATTCTTTGTCTAGCAAAACTTCAAATATGATGGTGAATGTAATATAGTCACAGATAAACAGAAACTAACACAGTATGTAAATAAGAATCCAGCTCTTCAGGAAACACTGAAGGTTGTTTTGCAGCCAGGAAAATTTAAAAATTAAAAATTTACAAATTAAAAAACAGAAAAACCATAGAGAGAGGCTTGGAGGAGAGCATAGAAGTGAAGAGAATCAGAAAAGCTAACCAAAATAGTAAAAAGACAGACAAAAATAAAATATGAGATATGAATTAAATTCCCCCATCAAAAGACAGGGTGACAGAATGGATAAGGAAACATGAGACATCCATATGCTGTCTGCAGGAGACTCATAGATCCAAGGATGAAAATAGTCTGAAAGTAAAATTTTGGAAAAACATATTCCATGCAAACAGTAACCAAAATAGAGCAGGAGTACCTATATTGGTATCAGACAAAACAGACTTTAAATGTAAAAAACTGATAAAAGATGCAGAAGACCATTATATACTAATAAAATGCACAATCCACCAGGAAGGAGTAACAATCATAAATATCTATGCACCTAACCAAGGTGTCCCAAAATACATGAGGCAAACTGTAGAAAATAGATGTCTTTACAATAATAGTTGGAGATTTCAACATGCCTCTCAAGTCAATAAATAGTTCAAGTAACAGAAGATCAACAAAGAAACAGAGTACTTGAACAATATGATCAAAGAGCTAGATATGACAGACATATACAGAACATTGCAACCAAAGTCAGCAGATTATACATTCTTCTCAAGTGCTCATGGACCTTTCTCCAGATAGAACACATGTTGGGCCACAAAACAGTTCTCAATAAATCTAAGAAGATTGAAATTATACAAAGCACATTCTCTGATTATAATGGAATGGAGCTGGAAATCAATAATAGGCAGGAAAAAGGGAAAGTCACTAATATATGTAGGCTAAACAACATACTCCTATTCAGTGGGTCAAAGAATAAATTGCAAGTGAAATTACTAGATATCTTGAGATGAATGAAAACATGAACAAAATTTATGGGGTACAGTGAAAGAAGTGCTGAGAAGGAAATTTATAATCTTTTTTAATTTTTAAGTTTTTATTTTTTAAGAGATACTTAGATTACATAAATTTGACATAAAAAATGTAGGGGATTCCCATATGCCCCACTCCCTACCCCTCCCACACTTTCCCACATTAACAACATCTTTCATTAATGTGGTACATTTGTAGCAATTGATGAACACATATTGGAGCATTGCCACTAAGTGTGGATTATAGTTTACAACATAGTTTAAACTCTTTCCCACATATTTTCATAAGTTATGACAAGATATAGAAATTTGTAGTCTTAAATGCCTATATTAAAAAGGAAGAAAACTAAAATCAAAGACCTAGCTGAACAACTGGAGAACCTAGAAAAAGTAGAGCAAATCAATCCCAGCATAAGCAGAAAGAAAAGAATAGCAATGATTAGAGCAGAAACAAATGAAATTGAGAACAAAAAAGCAATAGAGAAAATCAACAAAACCAAAAACTGGTTCTTTGAGAAGATCAAAAGAATTGGCAAACCCTTAACTATAATGAAAAAAAAAAAAAGGAGAAAATATACAAATAAACAAAATTAGAAATGAGAGGAGGGAAATTATGACCAATCTCACAGAAATAAAAAGGATGATGAGAGGATATTATGAGAAACTGTATGTCAACAAATTAGACAATCTAGACAAAATAGACAATTTTCTAGAAAAGCACAAACAACCTTCTTTGATTGTATGAGAAATCCAAAATGGAAAAGTAGAAGTAAAACTCTCACTATTTGCAAATGACGTGATCTTATATTTTGAAAATTCCAAAATATCTACAACAAAGCTATTAGAGATTATAAATGAATTCAGAAAAATGGCAAGATACAAGGTCAATGTGCAAAAATCATTAGCTTTTCCTATGCACTAGCAATGAGCATGATGAGGAAGAAATTTTAAAAATTCCATGTACAATAGCATCACAAAACTCAAATATCTAGGAATTAATTTAACTAGGAATATAAAGATCTGTATTCAGAGAACTATGAAACACTGCTAAAAGAAATCAGAGAAGACCTAAACAAATGTAGGACATTTTGTGTCCATGGATTGGAAGAGTAAACATCATGAAGATATCAATCCTATCCAAACTGATTTCTAATTTCAAAGAAATACTAATCAAAATTCCAACAGCCTAATTTACAAAAATAGGAATTTATTTGGAAAGGAAATTATCACAAATAGACAAAAACATCCTAGAAAAGAATGATGTGGGAGGACTTTCATTTCCTGACCTTAAAGTGGATTATAAAGCTACAACATAAGCATAGACACATTGATCAATAAGTTTGAAATAAGATTTCATAAATAAACTGTCACTTCTATGGTCAACTGATTTTTTAAAAGCCTTCCAAGTCTAATTTTCTGGGACAGAACAGTCTCTTCCACAAGTGGTACCGGGAGAACTGGGTATCCATAACTAAAAAAATGAAAGAGGACCTCTATCTCCCTCCCTATACAAGAATCAACTCAAAATGGATCCAACACCTAAATAAAAGCCAAGACCATAAAACACCTAAAAGATAATGTAAGGAAATATTTACAAGAACTTGTAGTAGGTGAGGGTCTCTTACACCTTACACCCAAAGTCCAAGCAACAAAATCAAAAATTAATAAATGGACCTCCTCAAAATTGAATATATATACATCTCAAAGTACTTTGTAAAGTGTAAAAAGGCAGCCTAATCAATGGGTGAAAATACTTGGAAATTACACATCTAACAAAATCTAGTATTCCTGATATATAAAGAGATCCTACAATTCAGTAATGAAAAGAAATGTGCCCTGAATTTAGAAATGGGCAAAAGACCTGAAGAGACATTTTTCTAAAGAAGAAATACAAATGATGAAAAAAAGAAAAAAAAAACAGATGAAAAAATGTTCAACATAATTGGTGATTATGGTAGTGCAAATCAAAACTACAATGAGATATCATTTCACAACTGCTAGAATGGCCACTATTAACAAAACAGAAAATTACTAATGTTGGAGAAGATGGGGAGAGATAGGAATGCTTATGTATTATTGTTGGGAATATAAGATGGTACAGCCACTGTGGAAGTTTGGTGGTTCCTAAGGAAGTTGGATATAGATCTGCCATGTGATGCAGCAATACCACTGTTAGTTATATACCGAGAAGAACTGAGAACAGTGACACAAAGAGACATCTGCACACCAATGTTCATAACAATGTTATTCACAATTGTCCAAAGATGGAAACATCCCAGATGTCCATTAACAGACAAATGGATACACAAACTGTGGTATATACACATGACAGAATATTATGCAGCTGTAAGAAGAAATGAAGTTGTGAAGCATAAGACATGGTTGATGAACCCAGAGGACATAATGTTGAGTGAAGCAAGCCAGGCACAAAAGGACAAATATTGTATGATTTTGCAATTACGAAATAAATATAATGAGCAAACTCATGGATTTAATAGCTAGAATGTAAGTCACCAGAGAATAGAATGTTATTAGAGATAGAAAGCTGAGGTTCAGTCTGTGCAGAATTGGTAAAAAAAGTTGTCTGTGAATATTTGGAAATGAATAGAAATGGTGAAAGCACATCATAGAATTTGTAATTAGTAGCACTAATATATGGGTGTGATAGAGGTTTGTTTTTTATTGTTGTTTTTTTTCTTTTTTGAGTAATTAAAATGCTCTAGGGGGAGGGAAAAACAGGTATAATGCAGGGACATTTCTGGGACTTGGGAATTGTCCTTAATGACATTTCAATGACAGATACAGGCCATTATATATCTTGCCATAACCTACAGAATTGGGTGGGAAAGAGTATAAACTACAATGTAAACTTTAATCCATGCTTAGTGGCAATGCTCCAAAATGTGTTCATCAATTGCAATGAATGTACCACACTATTGAAGGATTTTGTTAATATGGGAAAATGTGGGAGGTGTGGGGAGCAGGGTATATGGAAATCCTCTATATTTTTTATGTAACATTTGTGTAACCTAAGTATCTTTCTAAAAAAATAAGTAGGTGTAATATGGTGGCATTTTTGGAACATTGGAATTGTCCTGAACAATACAGATATAGGCCACTATATATCTTGTCATAACTCACAAAAATGTGTGGGAGAGAGTTTAAAATATAAACTATAATCCACACTTAGTGGCAATGCTCTAAAATGTGTTCATCAGTTGTAACAAATATACCACACTGATGAAAGATGTTGTTAATGTGGGAGAGTGTGGGAGGGGTAGGGAGTGGGGCATGTTGGAATCCTCTGTACTTTTTATGTAACATTTATGTAATCTAAATATCTTTTTAAAAAATGTTCTATTGTTGATGGAAGTTATGAAGGCACAATTCTGTGATTATAACATATGCCATTGGTTGTACACTTTAGGTAAATTGTATGGTTTATGAACAAAAAATATAATTGGGTGGGTTGGGGAAAAAATACACCAGATGTAAGTAAGATATGGACTATAGTTAGTAGTAATACTTTATTATGCTCTTTCATAATTTGTTACAAATGTTTCACAACAATACAAGATATTGGTGGTGGAGTGAGGTATGAGAACGCTGTATTATATTATGCATGTACTTTTCTATACACTTGTTTATGTATATATTCATGTATGAGTGATATACTTCATATATATATATACAAACCCATAACCATGCTGACTCTCTGAGCAACAATAATCCAAACAATTCAGTGCATGTTATAGGAGACCAAGCAGTTCCCTGAGTTAAGCCAAATTGGAATCCAAGTGAGTGGTCAGACAGGACCAAATTGAATCATTAAGCTTATATTATTGCTGGTCTTAGAAAAGGAGTGCCCAAAGGAACTTTCATGAAAGCAAATAATTCAAGACCCTGAAGAAAACCAGTCTATTTAGAGCAACTGCTCAAGGCCTATAGGCAGTACACTGATTTAGACCCAGAGGACCCCACTAACCTGTGCACTGTCAATTATACTTAATGTGCTCCTGATATAAGAAGAAAACTCTAGAAGTTAGAAGGGGAACTGGACATGCCTATGCCATAATTAGTAGAAATTTTCTTTAAGGTTTTTCACAACTCAGAGTTCACCCATAAGAAATAACAAAAGAAACATGCTGCCAAAAAAGCCTGCCTCATAGGAGCAGCTATCTGCAAGAGCATGAGAGGCCCACATACCCTGAGATGAAGGAAAGCTTCCATGGGAAGCTCAGTGATGAGTTAGAACCCCAGGGCACCCCAGGAACACACTTAGGCTCCCGGCATTGCACTTATTATAAAGAGGAGGGACACTGGAAGCAGGAATGCCTGAGTCTCCCTGGGAAGGGAGGTACCAGGATATCCCACCTAGCAGCCCAAAACTCATAATTAGCAGAGAATGAAGACAGCAACCTGAACTGATGGGGCCTCGGAGCACCCTCCACTGGTCAGGAAACCATCCTGATTACACAACAAACATCGGGTCTCATTTCAAGTGGGTAAGAAGATAATTGACTTATTCAGTTTTAGACCAGAGGCTAATTAAAGAATCTAATGAATCAATCCCTATCATTAATATTTGGGGACTAAAAAGCTTAAACAATTCTCAGAACCACTGCAATGTCAGATTGGAGATACTCGTTTGACTCATTAGATTTCACTGCATGACTGCATGCCCAATTCTCCTTCTCAGCCAACACTCTCCAAATTGCAAGCTTCACTTTGATTTTCACCTAGTGAAATGAACTTACAGGTCCTAGCCACACACATCTGTGCCTTCCCAGCAGCCCTGTTAGATTTAGCTGAAGACACTGAGAAGTTTGGGGGACCCAAAAAGATAAAGCAACAGGTTCCAGCTGAGGTATGGCCTAATGGAGGACCCTCAGAAGGGGCACAGGAAGTCAAGGTAAGACTGTGGCCAAACACCACCCCACCACATCTAAAACAAAATCCACTCAGACAGGAGGTTAAAGCCAGCATCTCACTCTAATCAAGAAATTTCTCAAGTATGGATGAATTAGACCCTGTCAACCAGACTTTAATACCCTTATCTTACCAGTGCTTAAACCAGATACTCGGGGATGTAAATTTGTGCAAGATTGGAGAGCTATTCATCAGATAGTGGAGGATGTCTACCAGTGGTGCCCAATCCCTACATACTCTTTGTTAATATTACTAACACATACACCTGATTCACAGGCCTGGACTTAAAAGATGCTTTCTTTTGCATCCTGCTAGAGAAGGCATCACAGAGACTCTTTGCTTTGGAATGGGAAGATCCCAAAAATAAAATGAAGCAACAGTATTGTTGGAATGTGCTGCCACAAGGGTTTAAGAATTCTCTGACCTTTGGGGCTCAAGCCCTATCCAGGAATTTGCAGATGGTGCAACTCTGGGAAGGACTCTTTCTTCAATATGTAGCAAAACACAAGAAGACTCAGATGAGAACATAGTAATAATGTTACAGAGACTAGCTGAAAAAGGATATGTGTCAGGAAAGATGGCCCAAGTTAAACAAAAACAACTCATGTTAAATATTTTAGCTTTAAATTCTCTGAGGGACAAGTGGCCCTCCTGCCCAGTCAAAAGGAAGCCTTATATGGAGTATCAAGCCTAAGAACAAAAAGGAACTCATAGAGTTTCTAGACTTGGCTGATTACTATAAGTTGTGAATACTGAGTTTTGGACTTATAGCTAAGACATTATATGAAGCCCCTGAAGAAAGTGTGAAAGAGGCCCTGATCTGGGCACCAAAATGTGCACTTACTTTTAGAACCTTAAACAAAAATTATTTACTGCCCCAGCTCTAGGACTGTCATACACCACAAAAAGTTCCACTTGTTCTTACATGAATGGCAAGGCAGCACCCTGAGAGTTTTTGCTCAACCCTTTGGAGGGGCACCCAAATGGTAGCATACCTACAAAACAACTAGACCCTGCATCTCAAGCCTGGTCTGCCTGACTGCACACAGGCAGAGCTATTTGTGACCTTCTCCTAGAGACAGAAAAATTCACATTAAGCTTTCCAGCTTACATCTATACTCTTCATGATCTAGTTAAAATATTTAAACAAAAAGATCAATCAAACGTCTCTGCTAGACAATCCTATTGTAAACTTAAATGCTATTGAAAAACTTAACCCTGCCACCTTGCTTTGAGAGTTCAGGATAAACCAGAGTGGTCCTCCTCAAACATGACCTTGTACAGCTCCTTAAGAAAATATATTCCAGTAAACTGGGACTGGCTGATGTAACTCTAAAAATCCCAACTCTTGAATTATTTACTGATGGAAGTAGTTTTATAGACCATAGGAAGCAATGAGCAAGGTATTTGATAGTCACCCTGGTAGAAACTTTGGAAGCAGGATCTCTGCCTCTGAAACTTCAGCTCAGAGGGCTGAATTAGTAGCCCTTGGAAAAGTCTTCTAGTTAAGCACAGTACAAAGAATGAACATTTACACAAACTCCAGATATGTCTTTGCAGTGTTACATACCCATGGAGCCATTTGGAAAAAGAGGGGATTCCTCAATGCTACTGATAAGGACATAAAGCATGTTGATCTTCTAAAGTTTTTTGAAGTTTTGATGCTCCCCTAAGGAATTAACAGTCATTCATTGCAGAGGATGCCAAACTTGCAATAGCAGGGAAACAAACAGAACTGTTTAGCTGATAAAGCCACTAATTTAGCTGCAAGGAGAATAGAACCTACTCTTATTACACCCCTCCACACTGAAAGACTGGACCACCAATTAATACCCCAGAGTTGGTGAGACCCTAACCTAAAGCCATTTGGAAAACCCCAATACTGGAAAAAAGATTTAGCCAGAGGGAAATAGTGGTAGAGAGAAGCAGATGTGGCCCAAGCGATTGAGCTCTTGTCTACCATATGGGAGGCTCTGGATACAGTACCCAGGACCTCCTGGTGAGGGCAAGCTAGCCTGTACAGATGGAGAGCTGACAGCCCATGACCATGGAGAGCTGAAGACCCATACCCATGCCTACAGAGAGCGGGTACAGCAAGATCATGCAATGAAGGGAGACAAGCAGACACAGTGGAAACATGCAGTGAATGGACACAGAGAGCAGAAAGCAAGCACAAGTGGCAAGGTGGGGAATGAATACATAAATAAATAAATAAACAAACAAACAAATAAATAAATAAATAAATGGAGATATACTCAAGCCACAGACCATGGCTGGTTGAAACTAGTGTCCCTGGTAGAACCTTGGGAAGACTACCACAAATTATTCAGACTTGAAAGCCTTGGGAAATCCAGTACTACTTATTTCCATAAACTTATTATTGACATGAAACTCTTCCAGTGGATAAGTTAATTCCTCATAGGACCCAATCTATTCAGGGTGATTCAGTCTGTAAATGATCAGGGTGTAACTTGTGCTTAAATTAACCTTAAAACTCAGCCTCCAGCCTTCAACAAAGGAGTACAGTACAGAAGATTAGGATGAGGAGAGGCCTGGCAAACAGACTTTACTGTAATGCCAAGAGCTGCCGAGAACTTCACATATCTGCAACTGTTTGTAGACACTTTCACTAATTGGGTAAAAGCCTGCCCATGACAAATGGAAAAAGCTTGAGAAGTAAAGTCTTACTTAAAGAAATCATTCCAAGGTTTGGACTTCCTATTTCTATACAAAGTGACAGTAGAGTGGCCTTTGTTTCTAAAGTGACTAGATGTGTCTGGACTGTTATAGATTCTCACCTGCATTCTCCCTGAAGACCTCAATCCACTGGGAAGACTGAGCAAATGAATCCCAACTTAAAAGAAGCCACTGCCAAGATTTGTTTAGAAACTCACCTCGAGTGGGATAAAGCCCTGCCAATTAAACAACAGGGTTAAGATCATGCCCAAAGAAGACTTCAATTTAATCCTTATGAAATGTATTATAGAAGACCATTTCTTAAAATTGAATAGAGGAGTGATGTAGCTCAGTGGATGAGTGTCTACCTCCCATGCATGAGGTCCCAGGTTCAATCTCTGGTTCCTTCTTAAAAAAAGAAACATTCCATGCAAGAATGTGCACATGAATTGCAGGTGACTGAAGGCCTGAGGAGAGGAAGGGTGCAGGGAGCTTCTGTATCTGGAGAATCAGCATCTCCCCAGGTGCTGTGGATGTGCACATGGTGGAACCCCTGATAAAACTGGGAATGGACATACAGACACTGACTAATATAATTATGTAAATTGATGTTCAATATAAAATAGTACTTTTATTACTTTTTATTTTATTTAGTATTTATATATTTAGTATTATTACATTATTAGTATTTTATTACAAATACTAATAAAATTATTAGTATTTTATTACATAGAAAAGTATAATGTGAATTGGAAGATAAGATTCATCTGCATTTGGTGGGCAGTTGACTGAATTTTGCAAAACTCTGTGTAAAGACCATGCATGGGATTTATGTCTTGTTTAAGCATCCTTATCCTGAGAAAAAAGATTTTGCTCCCTAGAACTCACTAAAGGTAATTATTATGGAGACTTTTCTCTTGGCCTTTGAATATTAAATGACATTGTAAATATGTTTTTAAATTTTGTTCAATGTTAATAAAGTTTTCCAAATGCAATGCTGTACAGGTTTTGGATTCTAAATATAGGGGATCATTTTTTAAAATTATTTGTCAGATTTCATCTTCCTCAAAGAAAAGAGGCCCTTGGTAATACAGTTGTGTCCATGGTCCCATATCTTGTTAGATATATGGACTCTTAGTTAAAACCCAGCCCTGTTTCATCAAAATATGCATATTATTAACAGCAATATCCCAATTAATATTTATACAAATTGAAGTTGGATAAGTAGTGCATGAGGACTGATTCTCAGTTTAATTCACACTGGAATCACCTGGTGAGCTTCAAAATATGTTGACTCTAAGTTATCCATCTTATTGGCATACAATTTTTCAAAGTATCCTGTTATGGTACTCTTTATTTCTGTGGGGTCAGTGGTGATATCCCTTCCCTCATTTTTTATTTTGTGTATTTGAATCTTCATTCTTCTTTTTGTTGGTTTAGCTAAGGGTTTGTCAATTTTATTAATCTCAAAAAAAAAAAAAACATAAATTTGATTTTGTTAAAATTTTCAAGTGTTTTTTATTCTCAACTTCATTTAGCACTGCTCTAATCTTTGATATTTCCTTTTTTCTGCTTGCTTTGGGATGGGATTTTTCTTTGTTTTCTAGTTCATCTAGGTGTGCAGTTAGGTCTTTGATTTTAGCTCTTTCTTCTTTTCTAATATAGGCATTTATGGCTATAAATTTCCATCTCAGTACTGCTTTTCCTGCATCCCATAGGTTTTGATATGTTGTGCCCTCATTTTCATTCATTTCAATGTAGTTACTGATTTCTTTTGCAGTTTCATCCCTGACTCACTGATTATCTAAAATTGTGTTATTTAACTTCCATATTTGATACCTATTCTCATTCTCATTCCCTTACTAATTTCCAGCTTCATTTCATTGTCTTCAGAGAAATTAGTTTGTATAATTTCAATCTTTCTGAACTCATTTAAATGGACACATTTTTAGCAGTTTACACTGATGAAAGAAGAAATTGATGAACTCAATAGAGCAATCACAAGATTGAATTAGTCATCAAAAACCTCCTGACTAAGAAAAGCCCAGGACCAGATGGCTTCACAGGTGAATTCTGCCAATCATTCTGGAAAAATTTATCACTAATCTTACTTTAACTCTTCCAAAAAATAGAAGTGGAGAGAACATTGCCTAACTCACTCTATGATGCCAACATCACCCTAATACCACAGCCACAGAAAGATTCCACAAGAAGACTATAGACCAATTGTTCTAATGAAACTGAATGCTAAAATCCTCAGTAAAATACTTGCTAATTGCCAAAACATCAAATGAATTATACACCATGACAAAGTGGGTTTTATCCCTATTATGCAAGGATGGTTCAACATGAGAAAATCAATCAATGTAATACATGACATTAACAGATTGAAAGCAAAAAAATCACATAATCATTTTTATGTGATTTATGCAGAAAAATCATTTGACAAAATACAGTATCCTTTCTTGACAAAAACACTACAAAAGATAGGAATAGAAGGAAACTTACTTAACATGATAAAGGATATATATGAAATATGCACAGCTAACATCATATTCAATAGTGGAATGCTAAAGGCTTTCTCCTAAGATCTGGAGCAAGACAAGGATGCACACTGTCACTGCTCTTATTTAACATTGTGATAGAAGTACTTGCCTGAGCACTTAGGCAAGAAAAATATATAAAAGTCATCCAAACTGGAAAGGAAGAAGTACAAATTTCACTATTTGAAGATGACATGATCCTATACATAGAAAGCCCTGAAAAATCTACAGCAAACCTTCTAGAGCTGATAAATGAGTTCAGTAAAGTTGCAGGATATAAGATCAACACACAATAATCAGTAACATTCCTGTACACCAATAATGAGCAATCTGAGGAGGAAATCAAGAAAAAATTCCATTTACAATAGCAACTAAAAAAGCAAATACTTAGGAATAAACTTAACTAAAGATGTAAAGGACTTATTCACAGAAAACTGCACAACATTGTTAAAGGAAATCAAAGAGGACCTAAATTAATGGAAGAATACTCCCTGTTCATGGATTGGAAAACTAAACATCATTAAAATGTCTATCATACTCACATTGATTTACAGATTTAATGCAATCCCTATAAAAATTGCAACATTTTTTAATGAATTGGAAAAGTTAATTATGAAATTTATTTGGAAGAGCAAGAGCCCCAGATAACCAAAAACCTATTGAAAAATAAATACAAAATTGAAGGAATCATGTTACCTGACTTTATTTTTTTTTATTTTTTTTATTGTTATTTTTTTATTTATTCATTTATCCCCCCCTTGCTGCTTGTGCTCGCTGGGTCAGCCAACCACGCCATGCGGGCAGGCTTGCCTTCACCAGGAGGCCCCGGGAACCAAAGCTGGGGCCCCCCATATGGTAAACGGGAGCCCCACTGACCAAGCCACAGCCACTTCCCGTTACCTGACTTTAAAGCATACTACAAAGGTATAGTGGTCCAAATTGGATGGTATTGGCACACGGATAGACATGCTGACCAATGGAACAAAACTGAGACTTCTGATAGAAATTCTCACATATCACAAATATCAATCGATATTTGACAAGGCAACCAAGCCCACTCAAATGGGAAAGAATGGCATCTTCAACAAATGGTGGTTGGAAAACTGGATATCCATATCCAAAAGAATGAGAGAAGTTCACATCTCACACAATATACAAACATTAACTCAACATGGATCAAAGAAATAAATATAAAAACCAAGACCATAAAGCTCCTCGATGATAATGTAGGGAAACATCTAAAAGATCTTGTAGTAGGAAATGGTTTCATAAACTTTACACCCAAAGCTCAAGCAACAAATGAAAAAATAGATATATGGGAAAACTGAAAACTTTTTGTGCTTCAAAGGAGTTTGTCAAGAAAGTGAAAAGGCAGCATACTCAATGGGAGAAAGTATTTGGTAACCATTTATCTCATAAGTGCTTAAATATCCAGCACATATAAAGAGACCCTACATCTCAAAAATGAAAACACAAACAAACCATTTTTAAAATAGGCAAGTGATTTGAAGTGACATTTCTCCAAAGAAGAAATATTACATGGGCAGTGGCTAATATAAGAAAACAGACCAATATGGCAAGCCCTCAATTTTATTGAATATAACTATGAAAATTATTCTTCAAATATTGAAGCCAAATGGTTACCCTAGATTCTGAGGGTGGGGGAAGGAAGAACAGCATAGATGTAAAATAGGGCATTTTTAGGGCATTGGAATTGTTCTGCATGTTCATTCAATGATGGATACAGGTCATTCTAAATTTTGTCAAAACCTATACGGTATGGTGCAAAATGTAAACCAAAATGTAGATCACTGACCATAGTTAGTAGCAATACTTCAATATTTGTACATCAATTATAACAAATGTACCATCCATATGTAAAATGTTAATAATAGGCATGAGTGGGAGAGGGGGAGGGGGTTGGGTATAGGGGAATCCTTTATATTTTTTATGTGGCTTTTCTGTAACTTAAAGTTTCTCTGAAGATAAAGCAAATAAAACATAATGCTCAGGGAACATATGGAGGAAATTGACATTACATAAAAGAAAACATCTTATAGTGATGAAAGACATAATAGTATGGGGATGATCGGATTCTGGACTGGCAGAAGCCAAGTAGCAGCACTTAATCACCAAAGACATGTGGGTGTGTCTACCACAATGAAAGACACACTCAAAGAATCAACCAAAAGAATATGAGTCATATAGACCTCTGGCATTGGCCAATCGATCACAGGGTATCTAGAAGTAAAACAGCTTGGCAGCCTACTAAATTCCTCTTGATCAGTATAAACAGAAGATGTCCCAGTCGAGTGAACAAAGCCTTAACTTGAATTACAGAAATGAAGATTCATGGCCCCTTAATCAATTCCCAGGCTTGAGACAGTTTAAAGAATCAAAGCCCCATGAATGAGGGGAAGGCCAGGTCTCCTTGGGATCCTGTTACACTGACAAAAATTTGTACTGTTAAACTTCCTCCCAACTTTCCCCAAAGAGACCTACAGCATTTTGCCAAGGTGCATTGCAGAAAAGGAAATGATCAGACACTTTGGGGGTTATTTGACATTGGCTCAGAGTGACATTAATTCCAGGAGACTCCAAATTTCACTGTGATCCACCAGCAGAGTAAGGGCCTATGGGATCAGGTGATTGATGGAGTTTTAGCTCAGGTCCATCTCACAGTGGGTCTAGTGGGTTCCCAGCCCAATTCTGTGTTTTTCTTCAGTTCCAGAATGTATAATTGGAATAGATATACTCATTAACTGGCAGAATCTCCTCATTGGATGCCTGAATTGTGAAGTGGGAATTATTAAGGTGGGAAAGGCCAAGTGGAGCCCCTAGAACTTCCCCTACCTAGAAAAATTGTAAATCAAAAGCAAATCTGGGCCTGGTGCCCTGGGCCATGCAGCCACCACCAAGGATACAGTCATGGCTCCCCTAAAGGCTGAAGGGAATTGGAGGTGGACCCAGCAGCATGAGTAGGTAGTTGGTACCAGCTTTGGGAATTTTAGGTTCCAGGCAAAAGCACAGCTTTCCCAACTTACCTTATGATTATGGTACTCTGGAGGCCCACACCAATGCACAAATCCATAAAGAAAGATTCTGCTCATCCAAGAGGGACTTTTTGACCAAATCAGCAGTTTCTGCATGACCCCTGAATGTGCTTACAAAACCTTAGAATGATCAATGCTGGAAAAAAACAAGGAAGAAAAATTTATAGCCTTTTGAAACAGTATCTGTTGGTTGATTGTTTTGTAATAAACTATGAGGCTGTGAAATTACAACTTTATTTCACACTCAAATTCATGACCTTAAAATGAGCTTTGAATTTCTGTGGGACACCTTTGAAAAAGTAACATCTAAAACATAAAATTTTGAATGAGATTTATGTGTATTGTAATTTATACTTAAAACTAGGTATAAACATAAATTTTATTTTCTGTTTTAATTTCAGATGAATTACTCTTTGGTAAATCTCTTCAGAAAATGTTTTATAAATTAGTTTCTCATTATGATTCCAGCAAGCTGATGCCCTCTCTCTAGGATATGCATCAAACCTAGTACACACTAACACTCTTATTAGGCCATGGATAGTTTTTATGTAACTACACTTTAGAGAAACAATTATTTTTATATTAGACACCATCAATCATTTTTTAAAAAGCAATACTGGATTCTTGGAGGGATTGTGAAGATCTGTGCCACCATCAAGGATTTGAAGGATGCAGGGTTGGTGATTTCCACCATATTCCTATTCAACTCTCCTCTTTGACCTATGCAGAAAACAGATGGATCTTGGAGGATGATGATAGATTATCATAAACTTAACCAGGTGGTGACTCCAACTGCAGCTGCTGTTCCAGATGTCATATTGCTTGAGCAAATCAACATATTCCCTAGTTCCTGGTATGCAGCTATTGATCAGGCAAATGCTTTTATTGCCATTGGTAAAGATCACCAGAAACAATTTGCTTTTCACCTGGCAAGGCCAGCAATATACATTCACAGTCCTGCCTCAGTGGTATATCTATCTTGGTCATCTCTCTCTCCCACAATACACGACACTGGTCCATTATATTGATGATATCATGCTGATTGGACTTAGTGAGCAAAATGTAGCAATGACTCTAGACTTATTGGTAAGGCATTTGTGTGAGAGTTGGTGGGAGATAAATCCAACAAAAATACAGGGGACTTCCACTTTGGTGAAATTTTTAGGTGTCCCGTGGTGTGAGGCATGTCAAGATATCTCTTCTAAAGTGAAGGATAAGCTGTTGCATTTGACCCACTTTCTAACCAAAAAAGAGGGCACAATGCTTAGCTGATTTCTTTGGATTTTGGAGCCAATATATTCTTCATTTTGGTGTGCAACTCTTGACCCATTTACTGAGTGACCAGAAAAGCTCCTAGTTTTGAGTGATTACTGGAACAAGAGGAGACCCTGCACCAGGTCCAGGCTGCTGTGCAAGCTGCACTGCCACTTGGTCCATATGATCCACAAGATCCAATGGTGCTGGAAGTGTCAGTGGAAAATAGATATGCCATCTGGAGGTTTTGGCAGGCCCCTATAGGAGAACCACAATGCAGACCCTGAGGATTTTGAAGCAAACCCCTGCCATCTTTTGCAGATAGCTACTCTCCTTTTGATAAAAGATTTTGGCCTGCCACTGGGCCTTAATAAGACTGTACGTTCAAGCAGGGCCACCAACTTACCACAAGAGCTGAGTTGTCTATCATGAGCTGGGTATTTTCTGACCACCAAACCAAAATTTTGGGCATGAACAGCAGCACTCCATCATACAGTGGAAGTGGTATATCTGAGATAGGGCTTGAGCAGATCCTGAAGGCACAAGTAAGTTATCTGTGGAAGTGACCCAAAGACCAATGGTCACCACTCCTGCCACATTACCTTTTCTTTCCCAGCACACAGTTATGTCCTTTTGGAGAGTTCTTTACAATCAGTTGATGGAGGAAAGAAAACTTGAGGCTGCTTTACAAATGGTCCTGTGTGATATGCATGTACCACCCAAAAGTGGACTTTTGCCCACAGCAGTGGGTTTTGCACTGCAGCCACTCTCTGGGACATCCCTTAAGGATAGGGGTGGGGGCAAATCTTCCCAGTGGGCAGAACTTTGAACAGTGTACCTGGTTTTTCATTTTGCCTGGAAGGAGAAATGGTCAGAGGTGCATTTGTACAGTGATTCATTGGCTGTTGCCAATTTTTTGGCTATATGGTCAGGAACTTGGAAGAAAATAATTGGAAAATTGGTGAATAAGAGGCCTGGGGAAGAGGAATGTGGATAGAGTTTTCTGAGGGGGCATAAAATCATGAAAGTATTTGTGTCCCATGTGAATGCTCACTAGAGGGTGACTTCAGCAGAAGAAGATTTTAATAATCAAGTGGATAAGATAACCTGCTCCGTGGCTAACACTCAGCCACTTTCCCCAGCCATTTCTTTCATTGCCTAATTGGAATCATGAAAAACTGGCCATGGTGGTAGGAATGGAGTTTATGCATGTGCTCAGCAACATGGACTTCACTACACCAAGCCTGATGGAGCTACAGTCACTGCTCACTAATCAATCTGCCAGTAGCAGAGACCCACATTCAGTCCCCTATATGACAACATTCCCGAAGGTGATCAACCTGCTACTTAGTGCCAGGTTGATTTCATTCACCCACTTATATCATGAAAGAGGCAGCAATTCGTTCTAACTGGAATTGTCACATCCTCCATATATGGGTTTGCCTTCCCTGCATACAATGCTTCTTCCAAAATTACCATCTGTGGACTTACCAAAAGTCTTATTCACCACTATGATATTCCACACAGCATTTCTTCTGATCAAGGAACTCACTTCACAGAAAATGACATGCAGGAATTGGCACAGATCCATGGAATTCACTGGTCTTATCATGGTCCCCAACATTCTGAAGCAGTTGGATTGATAGAACATTTGAATGGCCTTTTGGAGACTCAATTATTGTGCCAACCAAGTGACAATGTTCTCCAGTAGGGTGTGTATGTTTTCAATCAGCATCCCCACTAAGTTGCTCTTTCTCCCATTACCAAGATTCACAGATTCAGGAATCAAGAAGTGGAAATGGGATTGGCACCACTCACTCATAAACCTAGTGATCCACTAGGAAAATTTTTGCTTCTTGCCCCTTCATCCTTAAGCTTTGCTAGTCTACTGGTCTTAGGTCCAGAAGGAGGAGTGTTTACACCAGAGAACACAACAATGATTGTGTTCCATTGATCAGGAAGTTAAGACATCCACCTGGCCACTTTGAGGTCCTTGTGCCTCTCAGGCAACAGGCAAAGAAGGGATTTAATGTAATGGATGGGGGGATTGGTCATACACAATGGAAGTAAAGAAGAGTTTGCCCAGAAAGCAGGAGATCTCCCAGGGGTTCCCCATGCCTTGTGATTAAAATCAAAGGAAAATTTCAAAAACCCAATCCAGGCCAGACTAATAATGGCCCAGAATCTTGAGAAATGAATGTTTGGGTCATATCACCAGGTAAGGAAGCACTGCCAGCTGAGATGCTTTCTGAGGGTAAAGGGAACATAGAATGGATAATAGAAGAAGGTAGTAGCAAGTATGAACTTTGACCATGTGACCAGTAACAGGGAATGAGAACTGTAATGGTCATGAATATTTCTTCCTTCTTTTGTTATGAGTATATTTGTATATGTACATAAAATGAATATCTTTGTCTCCTTCCCTAAACTTTAACCTTATCATATGACATACGTTGTATTAACTTCATGGCATAGTATTTAATGAAGTCATATTGAAGAGTAAACATTACCAGGGACTTGAACCATATTCTGCAGGAATTCAGTGCATTTCTGGTTGTATGCAAGAGATTTGAATATTTATTGGGCAGAAATATATGTAAGTTACTGTTTTTATTTTGAGGCTAAGTATGGTTTAAGGTGATATGTATAGCTGCCAAGTTGGCAAAGGGTGGATAGTCATGGTTAGGCTAATGTGTTGACTCATCCAGTTAATGGTATCCAGTTGTTTGGTCAATCAAGCACTGGACTAATAGTAATACAAGGGCATTTCATGGACTTTAATCATCAGTGAGTTGATTGCACAGATGTCTGATTACATCTACAATCAAATGGGGAGATTGCTGGGGCTTGTGTTGATTGTAGAGACCACGAAGCAGAATATAAAATGTAGCTCCCAACTGATGGGTGGTACTACAAGGAGGAAATAATGGATGGGTTTCTGTGCCAAATTGTAGTACCATTAAATGGTCTGTCATTAAGGTTACTGGAAATGTGAAGCTGAAGGAAAGAGAGGCATGATGCATTTCATCCTGTGAATTCTTGGAAATTTTTTCGGCAGATGACAAAGATATGTGCAGATGGAGGATGGAGAAATAAAGTCATCACACTCTGTTTCAGTGTGTGCATGTAAGACTGTATGGGGGGCATGTGAGTCTTCAGGGGCACCAATTTGTAGGCATGGAAGGACTTGTCTGATGTACATGTGTGGAAGCAGGAGAGCCCACTCCTGTGCATCCATGCACATGTATGCATTGTAGTCCTGGTTGTGTTGTTGGGAAAGCCTGTGGGGGGAGGTAACCTGGACTAAGATGATGGAGGATGGAGTCAAAGCCACAGCCCAGGGACATGGGAAGTAAGACCCTGAATCACTGTAGACATGCCACTTGATCCTCTCCTGACCTGGGTCTTGTCCAGGTAGGACAAGCCACTCTGTCCAACTCACAAAGCATAGTTGATGGGACAGTTGTGTGTTCCTGAGGTCCTTGGGAAACAGTGCACTTTTGAGAACACTTATAGCTGTACCTTTGGCAGAAGGGGCTTTCCACCATGGGAAAGACCAAGAAGGGGAAGACAACACATATTATCAACAAGAGCCTTCCAAAGAGAAAGATACCCTCATTCTGGAAGGATTAATGACAAGTGACACAGCCCTGTGCTTCCTGAGAGTTACAGATGTCCTATGGACAGAACTGAGAACACATAGGCCCTGGACTCAGTTTTGACAGAGGGATGGTCAGGAGGTATGGTGAGACAGGAACCTGGGGAAGGGAGGTTGCAGTATCTTAGGACTCTGAATGCAAGAGTGGGTGAAAGGGACAACTGCCCAAGGAATTCACTTCTATCCACTTCTGGAAAAATCAGGGTTGAGAGTTGCCATCACCCTCTGGTCTGTGGGTGCTTTCACAATGATAAAGCTCTAGACCATCACCCAACACTAACCTACTTATATGAATTAAGACCTACTATGTGCTAGACATTCTAGAAGCTTCTTTGAAATG
Organism: Tolypeutes matacus; assembly: GCA_026826555.1. NCBI lineage: Eukaryota > Metazoa > Chordata > Mammalia > Cingulata > Chlamyphoridae > Tolypeutes > Tolypeutes matacus. The sequence continues at coordinate 6,069 of JAKSZT010014983.1, read as the reverse complement.
CGCCAATGATCCAGTGGAGGGAATAAAGAGGCATGAGTGGGAGTATAACAAATAAATTATCTAAGTGATGAAAGGAAAGGAGAGTCTATCTGAGCCCCTGAGGAGAGGGCTCAGGAGGCATCACATCAGGATATCCTAAAAATAGGTGGGGTGCTTTGGGGAGTTCATCCAAGGGGTAGAAGGAGTCCTGGTTAGAGGACAGACTCAGGAGCCAGATTCCAGGGTAGCAGTCCTAGACCTGCCACCTCCTGAATGTGTGTTTTTTGCAAATTACTTACCCTCTAAGTGCCTCAGTTTCATCAACTTCAAATACCATACACCTCAGAGCATTCTCCTGAGAGATAAGTGAGTAAGCACAACTCAGCACTGGAAAGGGTGACCCTGCATGTTTTCAAAGCATCTTTTGCCAGACTGCATGGTAATGGGGTGAGGGTGGGGGCTGGGGGAGTTTGGAAGGTAAACTGTGGATGGGTGGGCATCCTCTCCTATCACGCTGCTCAAGGAATTTCAACCATGGCCCAGATGGTAGATGGAAGGCATCTGGGTCTGCAACTTCAGGAAGAGCCTGGATGGGACTCATTCTGCAGGCTCAATGCTTCCCCACTACCAACCTGATGTGCAGAGAACAGAATCCAGTGTCACCAACTTGGACATGAGCAGGGAACATTTCTGGGACTCCTAGTGATCAGGGTCATTGCTGGGTCCCCTGCCACCACTGACATCAGCTCAGGCAACAGCAAAGACTCAGGATTGAGAAGCCAAAATATAAGCAACTTTGAATAGAATATACAGAAAGCTCCTGTGTAATCTCATAAGAGGAAGATTTATGGATAGTGGCACACAGAACCAAACCATGCAGGTAAAGATTGATAAATGTAAATTCATTAAAATTAAAAAGTATCTGAATAAGGAGTGGCTGTAGCTCAATGGTTGAGCACCTGCTTTGCCTGTACAAGGTCCTGGGTTCAATCCCTGGTGCCTGCTAAAAAATGTATCTGAAAAACAAAACAAACAAAGCCACAAATAAAATATAGGTATAAGCTACAAAGGGAAAATTTGTTGCAATGCTCATGTTGATTCTAGAAATAGTGTCCAGAATGTATTAAAACTCTTGTGAATCACCAGCTACCACTTAGCAGCAAAGCTTGGGACAGATGGCTAGAAGAGGCATCAAGGGCAACCAATTTCTTCTGGGTTTCATTACTTTTAGCTTCTTACTTCCATGGCTTTCTTCTCTCTCTCTCTCTCTCTCTCTCTCTCTCTCTCTCTCTCTCTCTCTCTCTCTCCATCTTTTTATAGAGGACACCAGTAATAGGATTAAGACCCATCTTGATTGAAGAGTCACACTTTAACTGAGGTAGCTCATTAAAAGGTCTTACCTACTTACAATTGATTCACACCTACAGGAATATGCATGGGCAGTACGCAGGAAGGCAATGGAATGGCCAACAAGTCAGAGAAGACACCCATCTCATGGTTAAAAGGAAAATCAAAATAAGTACAAGGCCTTGTTTCACAACAAATAGATTATCAAAAATTAAAAGATATGGAGAGGAAGGGCAAAATGGTGGCAGAGTAAGGAGCTCCAAGAGTCAGCTCCTCCTTCAGTGCAGTTAGTAATCACCCAGAGCTATCTAAATCACCTGTTTGAGGGAGGAGAATTGGGTCTCCCACCGGATCCATAGAAATTTATTTCTCTGAAAATAGTTGAAACAAATTTTTAAAATATGATATTTTTACATGGAGGATCAGATCTGCTTTAGTTTCCTAAGCTACCCCAAGCAGATACCATGAAATGGGTTGGTTTAAACAATGGGAATTTATTAGTTTACAGTCTATGTCCAGGAAAATGTCCAAATAAAGGCATCATCAAGGTAATGCTTTCTTCCCCAAAGACTGGCTGCTGCCAAACCTTGGCTCCTCTGCCATATGGTAAGGAGAATGATTGTATCTGCTCTTCTCTCCCATCTCTTCAGGATTTCATTGCTTTTAGCTTCTCACTTCCATGGCTTTCTCCCTCCACTCTTCATTCTCTTTATAGAGGACTCCAGTAATAGGATTAAGACCCATCTAGAATGAGGAGAGTCACACCTTAAGTGAAGTACCCTCATCAAAAGGTCTTACCTACTTATAGTGGGTTCACACCCACAGGAATGGATTAACTTTAAGAACTTTTCTCTTGCAGCTTTCAGAAGTCTAGGGTTTATAATAACTTCAAATCACCACAGAATCACAATGTGCTTCTTGTTATTCTCTACAATTTTCAGTGCCTTTAATCATATACACAATGTTACATTAATCTCCAGAATAAGTGTGATCAGAGCTGTGGAAGTGGAGAGAGGGTGAGTTGATGAGGTAGACTTAAAGGGTCAATACCCAAGGTTTTCCCCAGAGGAAAAATGACTGGGTATCCGTAGAGGGCTCAGAATGTGTAATAAAAATGCACCCACATGGGGAAGTATCATGTGAAACTGCACACATATTCTCCAAAAGAGTGAGAAGAGCCTGATTCATCCAATGGAATTTCCTCACAGGGTAGCAAGTCCCCTCCCCCAATTCCTATCACCACAGAAAGACTTCAGTGTCAGGATGTGCAAGAAGAAAGGATTCATCCTTTAAATGTCACTCTGTGTGAAGCATCTCAAGACCCACATAGAATGACAGAATGACATAGAAATGGTGATTAACTCTGAGGACTGATACATGACAACTATAAAACTAATATATAAATGTGTAGCATAATAGACATAGCTGGAAGTCAAATTAGCAGTGTGGAGGAAATTTTTTTGAAAATCACAGTAATACAGATAAAAGATAAAGCCAACCAAATTAGAGAAATTATGTCAAGTGGCAACAGGACAAAGACACTTGACATAAAGAGAGTTAGGTGTCTCTCAAGATGAGTACCTAGAAATGAAATGGAGAACTTGTTTCACAGATGAAGCACTGAAATTTTCCTTGAAAGGAAAGAACTGTGTTTTCATATTGCACATGGCATTCCTTGGAAACTTAAGCCAGGGGGAGGGGGGCTGGGTGTGCCAGCTTGCCTCAGTCAAATTCTCAGCTTCACAGAGAAAGAAGTATTTGTTCAAGCTCCCATGACAGAAACAAAGTCACACAGGAGTTGGGAGAAGGTTAGGCTGGCATCCAGTCATGCACAGCCATGCCAGCACAGAAAACCACATCCTCTCTTTATCTTCTGTGAGGTCCAGGAGACATGAAATTTATGTTTAATTGAAAAGTATAAAATATATTTTTATACAAATGTATTTGTCAAACTCAGAAGCTGGCTATTGCTAAATCTGTCTATTTTCACCTTTACAAACAAATATCATTCTATCTGTCAGCTTTCTATTCTTCCATCTCCACATAAAAGTAGGAAGACAGCTGGTAGGAGGTTCCTCTGATTGATGTTGATGATGGATCATTTCCATTTTGTGGAAAGTTGGATGGTTTTATTTATTTGTTATGTTTTCTTGATTGAATTCTTTATACAAAGCCTTTGTCAATTTCAGAAGAAAATAAATTAACTTAGGAAAGAAGAGGAGGGAAGAAGGCTGGGGAGGGGAGGAATGGGACTCTGCAAAAGGGCCTTTGTACAGGGATGCCAAGACCAGGCAGATGGATATAGTGAAGGACATTTCACTGCTAGTTTATAGGATTTGTCAAGTTGTTGATGAATTAATGGCAATTATTCACAGAATTTGTCATATCTCACAATTTACATAATGATTTCAAGTACTTGTCAGAATTGAATCAATTTTCTCAGTTTATTCAAATATTGTAAAAGCTGGGAAGGATGTTTTATCTGTCAGCCAAAGTGGTGCTGATACAAAGGACCAGAAATTGGTTGGTTTTTCTAAATGGTATTTATTTGGGGTAGAAGCTTACAGTCACAAGGCCATAAAGCAAAAGTTACTTCCCTTACCAAAGTTTGTTGCCACATGTTGGAAGATGGCTGCTGGTCCCTGCAAGGGCTCTGCCTTCCCTTTCCTCCCAAGGTTCCTTGGTCCCAGCTCCTTCATTTCTTTCCAGGCTCAGCTGCTCTGCTCACTTCACAAGGTCAGCTGTAGACTATCAGGCTCATTCTTTTCCTGGGGTCTCTGCCATGTCTCATGTGGCCTTCTCTTTTTCCTCATGTATCTGCTTCTGTGTGTATTTACTTCTCAGGGCTCCAGAATCAATACTCCAACTCTCTCCTCTGTCGTGTCATTTTCTCTGTGAATCCCCACTCACCAAGGGTGTGGAGACTCAGGGTCCTACTTATCTGGCTAATCAAAACCCCAAACATAATTTAATCAAGTAAAAATGAAACTTCTGAATCTAATATGATCTAATATGCTCAGAGGAACAGACCAGTTTACAAACATAATCCAATATCTATTTCTGGAATTCATAAACAATATCAAACTGCTACAGGTGTGCACACACTTTCCCCCCACATACCATCCAACTCTGCAGGACACATCCTCCCATTGGGATTCCCTCACTTCTTCCTGGAGCCTGGAACCTGTCTGAGTCAGAGGTGGCTGTCCTCCATCCAAGTCCTCAGCCCTTGCCCTCTGAGTAGCAGTCATTTTCTGGTGGCACAGAAAGCAGGAATTCTGCTTCTCCTTGCTTGGCTTACCAAGCCTACCAGGCATTGACTAAAAGTGCCAGGGCTGATGAGACCATGGTCAGCATTAGCCATGTTCAAGGGTAAAGGACACAGGTACAGGCCTGGACCACAGAGGTTCAGGGTCACCCCATTCCCCACTGTACCCTGCCCTGCTCTGTAGGCTACATGTCCAGACCACCACACAGAGCATCAGGGAGAGGAAACTCACCCCATTCCCCCAGGCAAGGCACAGAAGATCAGCATGAGTAGGGCTTCTGAGAGCAAGAGTGAGCAGAGAGCCGACTCTGGTCCTTCCTTGCCACTTAAATTTTGTGGGCCTCAGCCTGGCCCTTCCCCTTTCTGGGCCTCAGTGTCCCCATCTGTAAATGAGGGTCTAGGGCCCCCGTGTCTGACATTTGTAGAAATCGAATAGAGTCTGGAAGGAGTTTTGATGGATTCACTGTCTCTCATCTAATATAGCCTTCAATAAACCAGGACATGCAAACCATGCCTAGAAACAAATTCATGATCATCTTTGGAAATGGTTATTATGAAAAGTAAAATAATATTTTAATAACAGGGATATTTTTGTTTAAAAATTATTTCAAAAGTGTTTTGACTCTGGATCCCTAAATAAAATCCTAAAATTGTTGGGCAAAAATAAGATATTAACAGAGTAAGGGGCTTTATTGTTCTTTTATTATCCTTGTTATTACTATGAACAATTTAACTAACCAGGAAGTTATTGTTAAGGAAAAAAACTCAGGGGGGTAGCTGCAGCTCAAGTGGTTGAGTGCCTGCTTCCCACAAAGGAGGTCCTGGGTTTGGTTCCTGGTGCTTCCTAAAGAAACAACAACAAAGAAACAACAAACAAACATATGATAAAACCAACACAGGGGAGCCGATGTGGCTCAGTGGTTGAGCTCTGGCTTTCCACATACAAGGTCCCACATTCAATCCCTGTCTGTGGAACCTCAAAAACAAAACAATTCAAAGCCACTTACCTGGCTGTCCAAGTCACCAAAAATCCTCTATTGTTTTATTATTTCAATGAATATAATAACAGCAGTTTTTAATTTCATTAATATACCAAACTCTCCTAACTCACTTTCCCTTTCACAGAAATCCTCTAAATAAAATACCTATTAACAGCTTAAAGCATCTGAAAGTAGTTTGGGTTTCTACCTCCATCCTTATCATCATCAGGACTAACAGGGATGCCTAGGCCCACCATGACCCTGTGGCCACCACATGGCATTAACCTTCATCTTCTACCCAATGATCAGAGCAGTAAAAGGGGGGACTGAGTATTTGGGGGTCTGGGAGGAACCAGGACCCCATAGAGGACACTGGGAAATGTCAGTTCTCCACAGGGGACACAGAGAAGGAGGCCACTTGGGGGAGGATGGTGGGGAAAGACAGAATGAGCATGATTCTGCCAACCAAAAATAGCATTTGCCTTGAGCTTAGGG
>JAKSZT010014966.1:0-17240 GCA_026826555.1 Tolypeutes matacus | reverse complement strand
TGTTGTCTCTAAGAGCCACAACAGAAAACAGAAGGCAGAAAGATGCAGGAAGGATAAGCGGTAGTTTGTAATACAGAATCAATATATACAGCGAGTGGGAAATTACTGAATAAGAAGCCCAGCAAAGAAGTGACCAGCTGGCAGCACCTATTTAAAAAAAAAAATAGAAGGAAAAAGGAAGGGGGGAGGAAAACAGGAATAATAGCAATAGACCAGAAAGTAACAGAGAGAAACCAAAGATCCACACAGGCAAGCAGTCAAACAGAGCTAAGGGGAGTCAATGATTCCCCTAGGGTCCACGTGGATCCTTCCTGCCTACTTGTGTTTATCAATGAATTTCCCCACAGGGTTCTATATGCAGGTCCTGAAGCAGCTTTTAGCTATTAAACTAAATTAAAAAGAATTTATTTTTCATTTGTTGAGATTTTTTTTTTTTTTTAGCCAAATGCAGGACCCAAAATAATTCCTCCTCTAGACCAACCCCCTTACGGAAGGGACCCTAGCTGGGCCTGTGAAAATTAATCAAGCACGTCCCACTTTCCAGACTCCCCAGGTTAACTGAAGCTCTGATGTTAGTCAGTGAGGAGTGCTAAAGATGGCGGATTCCGCCCCTTCTGGCGCCGAGCTCCAGCGTCACCAGGCTGCTCAGTAAATCAGTTTGAGTGCAGATTCGCGTCTGCTCTCAGCCTGATGCTTCTTCAGTTCGGTTACCAGTTCCCCAAAGCTATGGGGCAGTGCAGGCAGCCAGATCAATGTCTAAAAATATAAAATACCCTTCCCTGTCTTCCAACCGAACCCTCCCTTTTTTGGGAAGTGTCCCTTCCTCCTGGCTCTGCAGCAGGCCGGGTTTTTTCCCTGGGTGCCTAGGGAAATCAGCTCTGTTTCCCGACCAAAATCCCCCCACCGGTTCACCGGGTGCTGATTAGCTTGTTTGCTCTGTTCACACAAGGTCCAAGGGGTGCCAGGCAGCCAGATCCCCAGAAAATAAAACTTTTTCGCCCCGCCCGCAGCTCCAAATGGCCATTTTATTTTTTTTTCCCTAACCGCGGGGCTTAGCCGCCTGTGCCAACCTCCACCGGCAGCCTCAAAACTCACGAATCTCCACCGTTCGGTCCACGCCGCTGATCCACACAGATAGATGTCCCAAGCTCTCACTCCATGCGTGCACAGCACAGACCCCCGGGCAGGACCCAGTCCACAATCCGCCTTGCTCTGGGAGCTTGCAGTATGCACCCTCCTACACTAACGCCATCTTGCGTCCTCAATATCTAAAAGGTACTTTCTCACCAAAATCATCTCCTGTTGATCCTGGCAAGTTACCTCAAGGTGAAGCAAGATGGCCACTGATTTCTGCCCAGGTTTATGCCTTCCCCACCAGCTCAAGTTTTCCTCTTGAGCTTTCCCCTGGACCCAGGTTCTTGGGCCCATGGTCAAGGGATCCTGTAGCTCTCTCTCTCCTGGCATAGGGCTTATTTCTTTCTGTTCTTCCTATATCAGTCTTGGCTGTTCCACTCTCTTCTGAAGTTCAGCTTTGAGCTATCAGACATATAGCAGTTCTGGTCTCCTCTTGAGTTGCTTGGTGGGCCCAGTCTCTTGGGGCTTCATGTTTAAGCAATCCTCTCTCTTACACAGCAGAATCAAACATGGCAGTTCCCTTTCTTCTCTGTCTTTCCCTGCAAGTCTATTTATGTCAGCCCCAGCAATGGGGTGGGGACTCAACTTGAGTCACTCCTTACTGACAGTCCAATTGAAAGCCCCAAATCAAAGTTATCAACTAATCTAATCAAAGGCCCTTCAACTGAATTCAATGCAATCAAATGTTATCATACCCAGAGGATTAGATTACTTTACAAACATAACATTTCTCCTTTTTGGATTAGTGAAAAAATCTCAAACTGCCACAAATAGAAAAATCTATTTTTTTAATATTGCAAATATTTATAAAACCATTTGTGCCTAATATTTCCTATATGTGATTTTTAAAATTTATTCAGTTTCTTACAATTTACAAACTATCCAATTTTTATAATTTTTTCAAGACACTTTGGTAATAGATTTCTCCTAGAAACTTATATTTTTCTACATTTTAAAACTTGGTATTTGTTGCTGGTAATATTATATACTTTTATTTTCTTTTTTAACAATAAAATTCATTTTTAGATCTTGGAAAAACGGCAAAAGTACACAGTTTACATGTAACTCAACACCTACCATAAATACATACTTCATTTCCCCTATTATTAACATCTTACATCATAGTAATTTGTAACAATTGATGAACCAATATTACTTATTCTTTACTATTTACTAAAGTTTATAGTCTAAATTACGATTCTGTTGCATGGCTCTATGGGTTTTGAAAAATGTGCAATATCATAAATGAACCGTTATGTTATCATACAGAATGTTTTCATTACCTTTAAAATTCCCTATGGTGGACCTCTCATCATGAGCCTGTGGCATCCATTGATTGTTTTACTATTCTTATAGCTTTGTCTTTTGAGAATGTCCAACAGTATTTAGCTTTTTCAGACTAGTTTCTTTCACTTAGCATTGTGCATATAAGTTTCTTATATGTCTTTTCTAGGCAAGAGAGCTCAATTCTCTTTACTGATGAATGATAATCCATAGTATGAATGTACCAAAATCCTTTCTATTCACCCATAAAAAGATATCTTAAGATGCTATAAACATTTTTGTGCAGGTATATATTTTTAGCTCCTTTTAATAAATACATAGAAGTTTCATTGATGGATAATATGGCAAGCCTATGTATAGCTTTGTAAGAAACTGGCAAACTGTTTTCCAAAGTGGCTGAATGATTTTATATTACCAACATCTATGAGAGAGAGAGTTCCTGTTACTCCACATAACAGCATTTAAGGTCAGTGTTTTGGATTTTATCAGTTCTCATAAGTGTATAGTGATATCTTATCATTGATTTAATTTGCAAATCCCTAGTGATATTGATGATGAATGTTTTTTCACATGCTTATTTTGTCATCTGTGTATTTTCTTTGCTGTGGTCTCTGTTTAGAGTGTTCTGTAACTGTTGAGTTTTAACAATTTTTAAGCAGTTTAAATTGCATTAACAGTTCTTTCTATATATTGTATACAATTCCTTTGGATTTTATTCACCAAGGAATAGATTTCATCCTCTGAGAAAACTGGGGTAGTGGTCAGACTCTTCACAGTCTCTATGTCACAGGCTCATCCCTCAAAGAACAGTGGGTTGGAGTCCAGATTCTTCCCAATTCCAAGGAAATATCTTTAACCCTCATTGAAGACTGGAAAATATTATGAACAATTTTGATTTATGTGGGTCATAACTTAAGTGAAGTAGCATCAACAAAAAACTCTACTTATAATTGATACACAACCATAGAATGGATGAGATTTAAGAACATGCTTTTCTGGTGTACATTCATCTTTCAACCACACTCATCTTCAAATTCACTGATTCTTTCTTCTACCAGCTCCAATGACTGCCAAAGTTCTAGGGGATTTTTATTTCACTTATTTTGGCCTTAACTCTAGTATCTTTTTAGTTCCTTTTTATAATTTCTAACTTTATTTTAATTGGCATTTTGTTCACTTTTCATTGCTCTGATATCCTTTAATTCTTTCTCTGTGTTTATTTAATTCTTTGACCATATTGAAGATCAACTTTTCTAAGTATTTTTATGGCATGTCAAAGGTATATCTTCTTTCTTGATGTTTTCTGAAGTTTCATCTTCTTCATTTGTATGGGCCAGAATTTCCCATTCCTTTATTTGGTTTGTAATATATTGTTGCCTACTGAACATTTTAATATTTAATGTGTTAACTCTGGAATTTAGTTCCTAAGCTGTATGTTCATTAAATGTGTATGTACCTAGTGAAATTACAGAGAATTCCATCAGTGTCAGTTGCTAACAAAAACAAATAAACCAAAGCAAAAAAAACACTGTCACAGTCTTGGCAAATTGGCTGGTTATCATGTTCAGAGTTTAGGTCTCCTACCAAAAAGTTCAGCTTGAGGTGAAAGTGTGTGGTCTTCTAAGTTTTTTCTGAAATTGCATCTTTTTGTAATCATGCACCGTGGACTTAGGATTTTCCCCTCTTAAAGGTATCCAAATACCCCCTCTACTCCATGTGGGATAGACTTTCCACCTCCCCTTGTTGCTCTATTTTATGTCATGATGTCAGTAATTATTTGTCATAAGCAGTTTGATTTGATTGTTTCCAAAATAGATTTAGTTGTCCACATGCTAAAGTGCAGAGCAAGTTCTTGGAAGGGGATCCAGAAAGGAGTGTCCTGGTTCTGTCATTTGGAAAAGGGCCAAGAACCCACAGTTAGAATACTAATTCCACTCTGTGCCAGAGAGGGATGGATGAGGAGCAAGAAAGGCATATGTGCTTCTCTATCACTTTTTTCCTATTAGAGAAATTGTAGAGTTACAGAAAGATCATGCAAAAAATAAAGAGTTCCCACATACTTACCCTAATTTTTAACATTTTTCATTACAGTGGTAACTTTGTTAAAATTCATGAGGGAATACTATTATAATTATAAAATTTGCTATAGTCCATACTTTATAATATGGTTGATATTTGTATTTCACAGCCCATTTTAATGTGTGGGTTTTTTTTTTCATTTTTATTCTCGCATCATATAAATCATCTAAAATTTCCCCTATTAATCCCATTCAGAAATGTAATTCAGTGGTGTTAATTGTAGTCACAATGTTGTGTTACCACAAGCACTATACATTGACAAGATTTTTCCTACACATTAATCAGAAACTGCTTCCATTAAGAATTAACTTCATATTCCCTATTCATATCCACTTTATGTTGTAATTTCTTGATTCAACAATCACCCAGTTACTGCAATCTTCTACCTGTTTTCTGGAGTGCTTAGGAAGATGACTCTGACAGGTTTTGTTATTTTTTCAAAGATTCTATGGGAGAATGTAATATTGGAGCAACTTACACCCCCAATTGATATTGATCAATCAAAAATCTAGATTATCAATTTTTTTAATCTTTCTTCTTTTCTAATATGTGTGCTCGCTTTTGTACATTTTTCTCCATATACTGTTTTTTTGTATCCTACAAAGTTTCATAGGTTTTATTTTCATTGTCATTTACCTCAAATTATTTTTAAAATTTCTCTTGAGACTTCTTTGATTTATGTGTCATTTAGAAGTGCTTCACTTTATCTCCAAATATTTGGAATTGCCCAGCTTTCTTTCTATTATGACTTATAATTTGTTTCCATTGAATTCTGATAGCATGTTTTCTATGATTTCAGTTCTTTTAAAATTTTTGATATGTGTTTTATGGCCCAGGATGTGGTCTATTTTGCTGGGTATTCCAAGTGAGCATGAGAAGATTGTGTATTCTTCTGTAGCTAAACTAAATAAAGTATTCAAAACTGTCAGTTCAATCCAGTTTATTGATGGTGTGGTTCAGTTCAACTACATCATTGTTGATTTTCTGCCTGTTGGATCTCTGTATTACTGACAGAGAGTTTTTGAAGTCTCCATCTATAATAGTGGATTTGCCTATTTCTTCTTGCATTTCTATGCATTTTTATCACATATTTGATAAACTGTTGTTATTCATATGCAAAGTAAAAATTGTTATGTACTTTTGGAGAATTGAATCTTTAATATTCATGTAGTGCCTTGCTTTATCCCTATAATTTCATTGATCAGAAATCTACTTTGTCTGATAATAATATATCCACTGCAGCTTTCTTCCGATTAGTGCTAGCATGGCATATCTTTCTCCATACCTATGATTTTAATCTGTCTTTATATTTAAAATTAGTTTCTTTATATTTGGCACTGTTTATCCCCACTCTGACGGTGCCTTTCATTTAATTAGTATATTTAAACCATTCATATTTAAACTTATTATTGAAATAGTTAGATTAATATGTTCCATGTGTGTGTTTGCAATTCTTTTTCCTTCTCCTTCTTCTATTTTTGGTCTTCTTCACATTTTTTTTTTTGCCTTATCTGATTTCAATGGAACATGTAACAAGTCTCCATTTACTCTCCTCTGTTCCTCTTTTAGTCTCTCATATACACTTTTAAAAATTTAATGGATTCCCTGGTTTTTGTAATATACATTTACTGCCAATTTCAGTCCACTTTCAATTAGCACTATAAAATTTCATAGGTAGTGCAGGTATTTTATAATATTCGCAATTTATCCCAAGCATTCCTTTTAACATTGCTAACATTCATTTCATTTATCCATAAGATATAGTCATCCAATATATTTTGCCATTGTTAAGATGAACAATTTTATTTTACCTTGTTTATTCTTTCTAAACATTCCTCTTTTCTTTATGTAGTTCCAATTTCTAACCTATATCATTTTCCTTTGTCTAATGAACTACCTTTAACATTTCTTACAAAGTAATTGCACTCTTAGTAAATTCTCTCAATTTTTGTTGGTCCAAGAAAGCTTTTATTTCTCCTTTAATTTTGGAAAAATTTTACTTGTGTGGATAATTCATGTTTGGTGTTTATTTCTTTCAGCGCTGAATATTTCTTTCCACTCTCTTATTGTTTGCATGGCTTCTAAAGAGAAGTCCAATGTAATTTTTATCTTTCTTCCTCTATAAGTAAGTTACTTTTTCAACTAGATTCTTTACAGAACTTCTCTTTGTCTATTATTTTTCTGCAATCTGAATAAGATATGCCTAGGTGTAGATTTTTGGTATTTATTTGGCTTGGTGTTCTCTAAGCTTCTTGGATCTGTGGTTTTGTGCCTGATATATTTTGGAGAATACTCAACCTTCATTAATTCTAATATTTGTCTGTTTTTTATTCTCTTTCTAGTATTCCCATTACGCATATATTACAAATTTTTAAAAGTTTCCATAGTTCATGGATATTCTATTTGGTCATTGTAATTCCATTTTTCTTTTTGCTTTTCAGTTTTGGAAGTTTCTATTGACATTTCTTTAAGCTCTCTGATTCTGTCCTCTTCCATGTCCAGTATACTGAAGATTCTATCAATGACATTCTCAATTGTTGTTACCATATATGTGACTTATAGTATTTCTTCTTGATTCTTTTTTAGAGTCTTCATTTATCTGCTTATATTATCCATCTGGTCACCCATATTGCTTGATTTATGCATTAAAATTACCAGCATATTAATAATATCAATACTGATTAATATTAACATATCTGACTCTATTTCTGATGCTTACTGTATTTTTTGATACTGTGATTTTGCATTTTAGTATACCTTGTACATTTTTATGAAAGTAGGACAAGATATATTGTGTGAAATAATTGTGGTAAATGGGTATTTAGTGTGAGGTTTTATGTTTTGGTTAGGAGGTAGACTGTTTATTATATGCTGTAGCTGTGGGTTTAGAGGCTAGCATTTCCCTTCATTTCATTCTTTTTCTCTACCCTTTGTCTTTGGGTTTCTGAAAGACTTCATCATAAATGGTGTCCAAGCCTTGCAATTTCTTTCAACTGTAATTCTGTATTATTATACAGGAGCCCTATTGATATTTAGGTAAATATGGCTGAGAGAAAAACAATCTACAAATCAATGATTTGGTCTCAGGCTTTTAGTGAGCCTGTGTTCTTGGGCTGTGACCACTAAAGCATTTAGAGGTGCAAGAATTGGGTAGTTTCTTTATCCCAAAATGACTAAGATCTGGTAAAAAGTCATTTAGGCTAGGCTCTGGTAAAGTAATTTCCCTTGTTTTCAGGCATAATTTAAGAACAGATTTCTCTGACTTACTTTAAAATCTTTACATATCCACACCCTTTTTGGAAGCATGGATGGAATTTTTCTTTGAAATTGCCATTGATAATTTGGAAAGACTCCTGGAAATAAGACTCATGATAGTGTGGGTGTCCCCTAATGCTGGGTAGCTAGAATTTTTAATTTGTCAAGCTAATGCATGCCTAGTCTACAGACATTTATCAATTATCCTTAGATAGAGAATCAAGTATCCCTACCTGATTCTGGCTCTAATGGTGATTTCTGTTAAAATATATTGTGGTTTTCTCTATCTGCCCATCTCTACAGTTTGGGAGGCCCTGAAGCCTCAATTCTCTGAAGGATCTAAGAAGAGATTATGATTTTCAATTTTCAAGTTTGTTTTCTTATTGTAAAGATGATAGTCATGACTTTCAAATCTTTATATGTTGAAATGGAAGCTGGTTTATTATAACCATTTTTAAAACTTTTCAGAGTAATTTCTCAATAACTGAGCTATTTAGCATGGTAAGATGTAAATTTCCAATTGCCCTTGGATCTGGTCTGCACCCCACTAACGGGTCCTTAGCTCTGTTTTGACCATAAAAACAGGGAATGTTTACAGATATAGAATGAATTGAGCCAAATATCAAAGAAAATCTGTGGAACAAAAGCATTCACTGTAAAATCCTAGGCAAGAAAGAGAAATAGACTATCAGAGTAAATGCACCAACATAATTTGATGCCTAGACATCAGCAATAAAATTTCTTGGCATAATAGAAAGAGGAAGATAAGCCAGACAAAGAAACAAATTAAAAAACCTGATGAGAAACCAGATTTAAACAACTAATCAATGATGTTCACACAAATCCCCTAAATCAATTTAAGGAATTTAAGGATAATACAGCTAAAGAGATAAAAGATATTAAGAATACACTGGATGATAATAGAGAAGAATTAGAAATCTTGCAAAGAAAAGTAATGGATCTTTTATGACTGAAAGACATAATTGATGAGATGAAAAAGTACATTAGATGGGAAAAATGGGCAAGATTGTGGCAGAGTAAGGAGATCTAAGAGTCATCTCATCCTACAGGGTAGTGAGTTATCAGCCATGATATATCTAAATCACCTGTTGGGAGGTCCTCTGGAGACCAGAAGAATAGCATATGCCATTCATGGAAGAACAGTTGAACAAGACTGGTCATCTCCAGTAATGATTCATGAGTAGATCCCTCCACATTGTGGGAGCCAATGCCTAGTCCTGACTGGTGGGGTAGGCCACTTCAGAAACAACTGCCTGACTGGAACTGGAAGCTCTAGCTTCCAAAAGCAGTGGAGGAGGATATGGTCAGGCACCAACAATAGCTATTGATTAGAAATTTATGCTAGAAAGATTCCAATTCTAAGTACAGCTAAATTTTGAACATGCCTAAGTCAGAAAGAAATGAACAATCTCCATTTTAACTCTGACTCCAGCAGGAGGGAAAATGGAACTGACTGAAAAAATTAGAGACTTCCTGGGCAGCAGGGATTGGCTCCTTTTCACCAAGGTCAGTTTACCATCCTAACCTTGGTACATGGAAAATGTGCTTACTAAAAATATCTTCACTTTAGCATCTCTGAAAATTCTAATTCACTAATTGAGCTACTTTTCTATAAATCTAGTTTTAGAAATTTACTATTTGCCTTATCACTGAAGGATACTAACCAGACTTGCTCAGTTTTGTTACAGAAATAAGATAATATCTCAAACAAAACAAGAGAGAATGGTGTCAGGAACACCTTATAATCCATTAAATCTGTAGCTTTTCTCAGTGACAAAAAGCTTGATATAATTGAGTGGTAGGTTGAGAAAGGAGCCATGAAGACCTTGCTCCTTCACAACAATACCTAAACTGTGGTTAATTAGCTGCTGAAACTAAGTACAAGTTTTTTGTGCTTGAGACAATGAAGGACTGAGAAATTGCATGTACCCTCTTCACAAGATGCCAAATATCACTTTTTTCCCCGCCCTTATCCTTCAACTTTGCCTTTAAAAATCCTAGTGTCCATTCTCACTTTGACCTGGTTTGGGAAGATCCCCCCAGTTCCTTGCTTGTGCACTCACAATAATTCACCTTTTCACTGAGAGACATGTTTCTCCTATATGGTGCTAGATTGGGCCTGTTCTTCTATTGGAAATAGCCATGCTTAAGATAACAGCCTGGGCTTCAATACCAATCCTGGCAGGGGAGAAAGGTGGGCATAGAGTCATCAATTTCTCTGGGCAGATGCAGACAGTCTCAGTCAGTACAGCTTAAAGTGTCACCCAAGCCTGTCTCCATCCTTGCCCTTAGTAGGGGAGGAAAGTGGTTGGAGATTCATCAGTCTCTCCAGGAATCTACAGAAAGTTTGGCCGGCAGAGCTTAATTTACTGCCTATACCCTTAACTCAATCCCTGCCCCTGGTAAGAAAGGAATGTGGGCTGAATTTCATCAGTATCTCCAGCAAATGCAGGCAGTTTCAGTCTTCATTACTTAGATTACTGCCTGGACATTGGCTCCATCCATGCATCTGGCAGAGGATGACTGGGAGGAACTTCATCTGTATCTCCAAGTAAACCTGGAAAGTTATAGACAGCATGGCTTAAATTACCATCCGAACTGTTGACTCCATCCCTGCCCTTGGAAAGAGAGGTGGGCAGAGCTTCATCAGTTTCTTGGGACAATGTGGGAAGTTTCAACCTGATGACTCAGAAAGCAATCAGTAATCTCTGTCTCAATCCTACTTCAGATGGGGAGGGACTACATGTATTTTAGAGACACAGTGTCCTCTCTAAGAGTCAGGCAACAGCTATTCAAAGTGTATCTCCTCCCCAAGAAAAGGGGCAACAAGGCCCAGCACAGGTTGTGGCAGTTGATTAGAGATCTCAGCTCACAGGGTATGGGATGTTGCCACAGTTTCATCCTGGTGAAGCTAGCAGCCTCATTCTCAACTATGATACCAATAAGGACTAAGCTAGCAGAGAACTTAAGAGCAGCATTACTTTAAGGCTGCAGGGAACACTTATGAGGCAAGAATCAGATGAATAAGGAGCTGAAAAAATCTGATTTGTTTAAAAACAAGCTAGTATAAAGCTCCAAAATAAGTTGAACCCAGTGCCAAGGAGAAGCTTAAGCAAAAATCCTATCAACAAGAAAGCCCTAGACTAAAGAGAGAAAGTAAGACCAGGATAATGAAATAAAGAAAATCAGATGCAAAGAAACTAGCAAAAAAATTACAAATCATACTAAGAAACAAGAAGACATGGTCCAGTAAGAGGAAAAAATTAAATATCCAGAAGACATACAGGATTTGAGAGAATTAATCATAGATGTCCAAATAAATTTCCTTAATAAATTCAATGAAATTCCTAAAGGGATTAAGAATATTAAGAAGGAAATGGGTGAGTACAAAGAAGACTTTGAAAGCATGCAAAGAAAATTAACAGATCTTATGGGTATGACAGCCACATTATTGAAATTAAAATGCAATCGGGTGGACACAACAGGAGATTTGAGGAGGCAGAGGAAAGGATTAGTGAGCTAGAAGACTGGACATCTGAAATCTAACACACAAAAGAACAGATAGAGAAAAACATGGAAAAATTGTACAGGCTCACTGGGAACTGAATGAGAATATGAGGTGCATAAACATATGTATCATGGGTGTAGCAGCAGGAGAAGAGAAGGGAAATAGGTAGAAAAAGTATTTTAAAAAATAAAGAGGTAGGAAATTATCCAACTCTTTTAAGGATCTAGATATCCATGTCCAAGAAGCCCAACATACTCCAATCAGAATAAATAAAAATATATCTACTTTAAGACACATTCTAAACAGAATGTCAAATGCTAGAGATAAAATGAAAATTCTGAAAGCAGGAAGAGAAAAACAATTAATCATATACAAAGAATTCTCAATAAAGTTAAGTGCTGATTTCTCATCATTAACAATGCAGGCAAGAAGACAGTGGTATATTATATCGAGGCTAGAGAAAGAAAAACTGCAAGCCAAGAATTTTATATCTTATAAAATTTTCCTTCAAAAATGAGGGAGAGTTTAGAATATTCACAGATAAAAAGAGACTGAAAGAATTCATCACCAAGAGACTGGCTTAACAAGACAAACTTAGGGGAGTGCTGCAGTGTGAAAAGGAAAGAGAGGAGAGAGGCTTGGAAGACAGTCTAGAAATGAAGTTTATTAGTAAAAGCAATTAAATTTGTGAAAATAGAGGTGCAAATAAGATATGACCGATAAAACACAAAAGAAAAATGGATGAAGTAAGTACTGCCTTTACAATTATAACATTAAATATTAATGGACTAAACTCCCCAATTAAAAGACACAGACTGTAGGAATGGATAGAAAATTATGAACTATTAATATACTGTTTACAAAAGACTCACCCAGATGCAAGGATACAAATAGATTGAAAGTGAAACACTGGAAAAAGATAGTTCACATATACTTGAACCAATAAAAAGCTAAGATAGCTATACTAATATCACACAAAATAGACTTTAAATAAGACACAAAGAAAGACATTATATATTATTAAAAGGGACAATCCATGGAGAATAAATAACAATCATATATATATATATGAACCTAACCAGGGTACCTCTAAATACATGAGGGACATGCTGGCAAAACTGAAGATAGAAATAAATATCTCTACAACAATAGTTAGAGAATTAAATACATCACTCACATCAATGGATAAAACATCTAGACAAAAGATCAATAAGGAAATAGGGAACTTGAACAATTTGATAAATAAATTAGAACTAACAGAAATTTTCAGAACACAGCACCACAAAAAACAAGACATACCTTCTTCTCAAGTTCTCATGGATCACTCTTCAGAAAAGACCATATGTTGGGTCATAAAACTGGTATCAATGAATTTAAAAATATTTAAATTATACAAAGTACATTCTCTGATCATAATGGAATCAAGCCAGAAATCAATGAGAGGTCTGCATATGTGCAAAGGTATGGAGATTAAGCAACACACTCTTAAACAATTAGTGGGTCAAAGAAAAGTTTCAGGGGAAATCAGAATGTCCATAAAGATGAATGAAAATAAGCACACAACATTTCAAAACTTTTGGGATGCAGTAAAGGCAGTACTGTGAGGAAAACTTATAGCTCTAAACAACTACATTTAAAAAAAAAAGAAAGAGCTAACAACAAAGACCTACTACACACCTGAAGGAACTAGAAAAAGAATAGCAAACTAATCCCAAATCAATCAGAAGTAAAGAAATAACAAAGATTATAGTATAAATAAATGAAGTTGGGACCCCCTCAAAAAAAGACAATAGAGAAGATCAATAATACCAAAAGTTGGATCTTTGAGAAGATCAAACAAAATTGAAAAACCCTTAGCTAAATTGATGAAGAAAAAAAGAGAGAGGATGAAAATTTCTAAAAAGCAGAAACGAGAACGGGGTCATTACTACTGCCCACACAGAATTAAAAGAAATCATACGAGGATTGTATGAACAACTATATGCCAACAAACTAAACTACATAGATAAAATGGACAATGTTATAAAATACACTGTGAGAGTTTGAATTGGGTGAATCCCAGAAAGAGAAAATGTTTTTGAACTAATTAATTTCTGAGGTCACGTAGCCTTTCATTGCACTAAATTAGTAAAGAGGCCTCTGATTAGATAACTTGAGAGTTTCTGGTTAGACTTCATCAATGAGGCATGGCAGAGGTTTGGCCTCTGCCCTGTTCCTAGGTCTCATACAAATGGAGACACCAAATGTCTAATATTCTGTCCCCTAGCACATTCATCCTTATGAGACCAGTTTTCCCAATTGAAGGTGCAGAATATATGATGAGAGCTGGCAGAATTGGTTCAAGATGTGTCATAAAAGCCCTATATTTCTCAGTCTGACTTCTGGCTTACACCAGCTTAAGCAGCTTGAGTTTCCCAACCCCAAATAAGCAGCTTCTATTTTGCTAACAACACTTGTTTTTCCATGGCACTAATTGTGGCTGTGTGTTCCACTGGCGGCTCCCAATGAACCGTGCCTCCTGATACTCATGCCCTGATGGTGTGGAATGCCCTTCTTGTACCTGAGCTGGGCCTGTGACTTGTTTTCATCAGTAGAATGCAGTAAAAGTGATTTTGTGACAGTTCTGGTCCTAAGTCATAAGGAGGCTGGCCACTTCTGCTTATGTGGTCATGAGAGCTCTGAGCTGCCTTGTAAGAGGTACAGCTACTTTGCTGGACAGATCATTTGGAAAGGCCACATGGAGAAGGATAGACCCTAAGAACCACATGCAGGGAGAGACAAGCTTTGCCATCCCAGTGTCTCCGTCAACCTGCCAACTCCATTACTGACCACCAGCAAGACTAGCAGAAGAACAAAGAGTTTAGCTGAGCCCAGCCCAAACTGAAGCATAGCGAGCAAACAAAAAGAGACGTTGTTTTAAGCCACTAAGTTTTGGGGTGGTTTTCCAGGAACAACTGATAACCAAGTACTGGTCATCCATAGATGCCCTTTTTCTAAATATAAGACAATTACTGCACTGCAAAGAAAATATGACAAACGTTTCTCCACCACAACCTTTTCAGTCAAAAGGCTGAATGGTAATTTGATATCTGCTTAAAACAAACAAAACTCTTACCCTAACTGATAAGTTTCCATGCTTTTTTACAATGTCAACTTCTGACAGTTTGGGGGCACTGTCTTAATTACCATTAACTTAAAAAAAGAGGCCAAAAAAATGGACTATCCACTGCTGGTTAAGTGATGACAAATGAAACTGTTCTCATTTCAATAGATGTTGTTACTTAATTTTCCCAAATCAATTCTCTTCTTGCAAGTACCCTATAATCCCCTACAAAGAGAAAAACAAAACAAAACTTTAATTTGTTAAGGTCATAAAAAAGAAAAAAATAACAAAAAGAAATACTGATAACATAGAGGAAAAGTTAACTGTTCCCTCAATTTAATACAAAATTCTATAAAATATAACACTGTCTACATTGTAGAGATGATTTCTTCTTATCTGAGAAAATGAGGAATCAGGTATTGTTGAGTTAGTACACAGTGGTCTTTAAATGGTTTCAAATCTCACTTATCAAAAGGTAGTCAACTGCAACTCAAACCTTCCAATTCAAATTCATTCTTTACATAAACTTTCTTGCATCTTTTCTTGATCTTTTTAGGGACAGAGTAAAAGTCCGTATCTATTTCTGTTCTGAAGGTTTGGCAAATTTTCTCATTTGAAACTGTTCAACTTCAGGCATATTTGCACTGATAATCTCAAACAGGCTCATTGGGATCACCATCCTGAAGGACAATCCTGGTATGATCAAAGGGCAGGATATTTTTATATTTTTTGTGTGTTTATTTTCTTGCCTCTGACAATATTTTTGGCTGTAGAGAAGTTTGCATTCATGTTGTTGTAATTTCTCAAATTCTTCACAAAAGCCTTGCTTGGCATTATCTGTGGTCTTGGTATTAGCTTCATTCTTAAACCTCACCTTGTTTCAGCAGCATTGATATGAGTTGTATTGAGGAGCTGCTTGAGCTGTAGTTCCATGCCCAACGTTTCCACCATGGGATTCTTCTTGTAGTGCTCCATGAGATCTGTTAAAGAAGCAAACCATTCTCTTCCACCAACACTATTTAATTTCATGACAGCGAATCATAAAGTGTGTCACTTTAGACTTGCTATCATTGTTCTCCCCTTTGTCATCACCAGTGTGGACAGAGAACAAAATTTCCAGCGTGGCTCCGGCTCTCTCGTACAAGAAAGTTACCATGTTTTCCTTTCTCAGTTAATGATTTCTCTGCTTCTTTCCCAGAAAGGTGTCCATGAAACCACTTCTCAGAGGTTATATCTGCACAATTCAAAGGATATCTGAGTTCAATAACATCTCCATTCTTCTCTTTTAACTGTCTGTGATGTGCCATGTAATACTGGATCAACTCAGCCAAAGTGGCAAACTTCTCCCCTCCATACAGATCATAGTAATCACCAGTGTTCTGAATCTTGATATCTGTGATGGTTCCCTTTCTTCTTATGGAAAGTTTAAAGTCTCCGGGATTACTTTTACTGGGCCTTGCAACAAACAAACAAACAAACAACAACAACAACAAAAAAAAACCTGCCATCAACTCCTCTTGGCAACAGAAGGTTTTCTGCCTCTACCAGTGCTATTTGAGTGAAACCATCTCCAAGATGTCATGTTCTTCTGGCCCTCTGACTCCCAGATGGACCCTCTCTTACATCAGGCTTTGCTGGACAAGATCACATCTGTCTTGAGATAGGCTGGATAGGGACCAGTTGGGGTGGGGGGTGAGATGGGCCATCTGGCCATGCACAGACCCCCTTCCAGTCCTGGTAATCCCAGAGACATCAGGGCCTCATCCCCTACCTACCCATTCCTCCACAGTCAATCCTCCTCCGCCCTTGTCCTTTCTCCCCAAGCTTTTATATGAAAACACACACATATGCTGTCTATACATACAGACTTATACTTATTAATCATAAAACTCATTCCTGTCACATTTTACTTTTCTTTCTTATCTCTAAGTGGTCCTCAGACTGGGTCCTTTTATCTTTCTTGAGTGTGCTATGAAAGCAGTAAATATATATGGAAGGCTTCTGAGTCTTCCATGAGTCTTCCATATAAAAGATTCTTGTAGGAAAATGTTAATTCAATCACCTTGAAATAAAAGGCACAGGAGTGACCCTGAGGTAAAACTTCCATGGGTGCTGAACAGCAGCCAATGCATGTGTAGTTGAACCTGCAGAAATAACGACCATGCTCTTATAACAGACAAACAGACTTTTAAGACTTTTTCTTCTTTTATTTAGTTCTCCAGGGTTATGATAGCAGTGTTTCAGGGACACTTAAGTAATAGCACTGATGATATAACATGAAAAATTTTTTTCATGCCACCAATATACCAGAAGAAGCTTTCAAAGACTATTTGCTGAAATTTTCCATTCTAAAATACTTAATATATGTTGAATATTTTTTGTCATCCAATTTGATCAATGTGATGAGTATCAGAAGAACATTAAGATTTTCCTAATCAATATAAACTTGTGGAATTTATTATGGAGCTATGGGAGAAGCTTCCAAGTGTGTAATTTCACTCACTTGAAACCTCAAAGCCATGTACATTGTTTTGTGTTACAAGATATAATTTTGTGTTTCTTGTTATCAGATAATACAAGGTAGTGGTTATCATTAGGAAAATAATGCATAATCTTTTTTTTTTCTTTTGTTTATATTGCTTCATCGTTTTTTTTTCTGGCTATGGGCATAGAAAAGTATCAGTAAAGGAAATAGAGTTGAATTAATTTTAGCCTTTAATTTAGAGCAAATAATTCTATGGTTCACACAAAGCCACACCTTGGCATCTATATTATCAAATTCATTAATCCTAAACAAAGTCAACCAAAACTCTAGTATCAGCTGGTAATTCAACACTTCCCAGCTAAAAGCTAGGA
>JAKSZT010014946.1:42152-62670 GCA_026826555.1 Tolypeutes matacus | reverse complement strand
CCTTATTTTACTCAATAAAACCTGGCTTAAAACCAGCAGAGGATAAGCTGCAAGGCCATGAATTGATGAAGAGCAATAGCCTGAGAAAATTACTAGGGGTCCAAGAGAGAAGCCTGCTAATTCGTGTTTATATTGACTTTTTTATCCTTTTCCTGCCGTCGCCCTATCTTTCTTTAAAAAAAAAAAAAAAAAAAAAAAAACAAGACAAACAAGTAGCTGATGTCTGGATTTCTTGTTGTGGTATCCACCCTTCTTTTGTTACTCTGTTTGTATTTTCTCTTTTTCTTTTGTTTCCCAATTTTCTCTACCTAGGCTATATCTTTTCACTCCTTCATCCTTATAGTCTCTGTTTTCTATTGTTCATTCTTTCCACCTCTTTGGGCTTGGTCTTCAATTTTACTTAAAGTCATTTCTCTCTCCTACTTTGTCCATGTTTTATTTTCTCTTTTTTTACTCTTTTTTTCTCTTTCCTTCTCTCTTCTACTTTTTCATTTCCCCTCTTCTCATCATTTTGGACTTTAATTCATTCGATATTTTTCTCCATTCTATTTCATGTCTCATTGTTTCTGTTCCACTTTTCTAATCTTATCCTTCTGTACTTCCTTCTTGGGTTAATTATTCAATTGCATACATCTTGTATGCTCCCTCTCCTACCTTTTACTATTATCACTATTATTACTCATTTTCTCTTCCTATTTCTTCTTATTCCTCTGGTAGTAACATTTTTAAAGGAACATAGACAACAGGAGGAAAATAGGCAAAGATGAAAGAAGTGTCAAAATTAAACCTTACCACACTCCAAAACATCAAAATAAAGCCATAAAGCAGAGAGAGAAACAAATCAACTTATATAATACACCAAGATAAACAAATGACTAGATACCAACCAAAAAACAAAATCTATACTAAGGAACAGGAAAGAATGGCCTAGTCCAATGAAATACTAAAAATGAAGGCAAGATGCAAAACATAGAAGAACTAATCAGAGCTGTCCAACAAATAACATGAATCAATTTAATGAAGTGGAGGAAGAGATTAAGGATATTAAGAAGACACTGGGAGAACATACTGAAGAAATTGCAAACATGCCTAAAAAGATAATGGATATGATGGTGAACAATGGCACAATCCAAGAAATCAAAAAGACACTGGATTCACATAACAGCAGATTTGAACAGACAAAGGAAAGAATTAGTGATATGGAAGACAATACAGCTGAAATCAAAGAGATAGTAGAACAGATAGACAAAAAGATAGAAAAAAAACAGCAGGGACTCAGGGAATTAACCGATAACACAAAACACCCAAACATACGCATTATGGGCATCCCAGAAGGAGAAGAGAAGGGAAAGGGAACAGAAGGAGTATTGAAGGAAATAATGGCTGAAAACTTCCAAACCATATTGAGAGAGATGGATGTGCAGATCCAGGAAGCACAGTGCACCCCAAATAGTATAAATCCCAACAGGCCAACTCCAAGACACATACTTGTCAAAATGTCCAATGTTCAAGACAAAGAGAAAATACTCAAGGCAGCAAGATAAAAGAGAACCATCACATACAAGGGAAGCACAATAAGATTAAGTGCTGATTTCTTAGCTGAAACCATGGAGGCAAGAAGACAGTAGTAAGACATAGCCAAAATATTAAAGAAAAAAACTTCAAGCCACAAATTCTCTATCCAGCAAAACTGGCATTCAAAAATGATGGAGAGTTCAAAATATTCACAGATAAACCAAAATTAAGACAGTATGTCAATAAGAAGCCTTCACTTCAAGAAATACTAAAGGAATCTCTACAAGTTGAAAGGAATAAACAAAGGAGAGAGATTTGGAGGAGAGTTTTAAAAAAACTGAAAAAATAAAAAGAAACAAAACAAAATATGACATACATTAACCCAAAGAAAAAGTGACTGAAGGAAGAAATTCGTTGTGAGTAATAACACTGAATGTTAATGGATTAAATTCACCAATCAAGAGGCACAGATTGGCAGGATGGATAAGAAAACATGACCCATCTATAAGGTGTCTACAGGAAACCCACCTTTGACACAGGGATTCAATGAGGCTGAAAGTGAATGACTGGAAAACCATTTTACAAGCTAACAATAGCTAAAAAAGGGCAAGAGTAGCTATTCTAATATCAGACAAAATAGACTTTAAATGGAAAACTATTGTAAGAGACAAAGATGGACTCTATATATTAGTAAAAGGAGTAATCTCTCAAGAAGAGAGAACAATCATCAACATTTACACACATAATCGGCGTGCCTCAAAATGCATGTGGCAAACTCTGAAAAAATTCAGAGGAGAAATAAATGCCTCTACAATTATAGCAGAGGACTTTAAGACACCACTATTATCATTACACAGAACATCTAGATGGCAAATCAATACAAAACTAAGGCACTCAACAATACATTAGAAGACATGGATTTAATTGACATATACAGAACACTACACCCAAATACAGCAGGATTTACATTCTTCTCAAGTGCACAAGGATCATACACCAAAATAGACCACATGCTAGGCCACAGAAGAACTCTCAATGAATTCAGAAAGATTGAGATTATACAAAGTAATTTCTCTGACCACAATGGAATGAAATTGGAAATCACTAAGGGCCAGAGAAACAGGTTAGGCACAAGGATATGGAAGTTAAATAACACACTCTTAGTAAAAAGGTAAGTCAAAGAGGAAATCTCAAAAGAAATCAGTAAACACATTGAAACTAAAGAAAACAAGAACACCACATACTGGGATGAAGCAAAAGCAGTCCTGAGAGGCAAGTTCTTAGCCTTAAATTCATATATTAAAAAACAAAAAAGAGCTAAAATTGAAGACCTAACTGCACACTTGGAGGAATTGGAAAAACAACAACAAACTAAACCTAAAGGAAGTAGAAAAAAGGAAATAACAAAGATTTGAGCAGAACTAAATGAAATAGAGAATAAGAAAGCACTGGGAACAATAAACAAAACCAAAAGCTGGTTCTTTGAGAATATCAGTGAAATTGACAAGCCCTTAGCCAGACTAACAAAGAAAAAGAAAGAACAGATGCAAATACATAAAATAAGGAATGAGCAAGGGAATATCACTACTGACCCCAGAGTAATAAAGAATATCATAAGAGGATACTTTGAAAAATTATATGCCAAAAAGAATGATAATTTAGAGGAAATGGACAAGTTTCTAGAAACTCACAAACAGCCTACATTGATGAAAGAAGAAATAGATGAACTCAATAGTCCAATTAAAAGTAAAGAGATAGACTCAGTATTCAAAAACCTCCCAAATAAGAAGAGCCCAGGCCCAGATGGCTTCAAAACTGAATTCTACCAAACATTCTGGAAAGAGTTAACACCAATTCTACTTAAGCTCTTCCAAAAAATAGAAGTAGAAGGAATATTGCCTAACTCATTCTATGATGCCAACATTACCCTAATACCAAAACCAAATAAAGACACCACAAAAAAGGAAAATTAAAGACCAATTTTTCTAATGAAACTAGATGCTAAAATCCTCAACAAAATACTTGCTAATCGCATTCAACAACAGATCAAAAGGATTATACACCATGACCAAGTGGGTTTCATCCCAGGTATTCAAGGACGGTTCAATATAAGAAAATCAATCAATGTAATACACCACATAAACAAATTGAAAGAAAAAAAACACATGATCATCTCTATAGATGCGCAAAAAGCATTCGACAAAATACAGCAGTTGTTCCTCATAAAAACACTACAAAAGATAGAAATAGATGGAAACTTTCTGAATATGATAAAGGGTATATATGAAAAACCCAACACTAACATCATTTTCAATGGTGAAATCCTAAAAGCCTTCCCTCTGAGATCAAGAACTAGACAAGGATGCCCACTATCACCACTCCTATTTAACATTGTATTAGAAGTACTTGCATGAGAACTGAGGCAAGAAAAGGACATAAAAGCATCCAGATTGGAAAAGAAGAAGTAAAAATTTCATTATTTACAGATGACATGATCCTATACATAGAAAGCAGTGAGAAATCTACAACCAGGCTTCTAGAACTTATAAAGGAGTTCAGAAATGTTGCAGACTATAAGATCAATGCTCAAAAATCAGTAGCATTTCTGTACACCAATAATCAGCAAACTGAGGAGGAAATCAGGAAAAAAATACCATTTACAATAGTAACTAAAAGAATCAAATACCTTGGAATAAATTTAACTAAAGATGTAAAGGACTTATATACAGAAAACTACACAACACTGTTAAAGGAAATCAAAGAAGACTTAAATAATGGAAAAATATTCCCTTTTCATGGATAGGAAAACTAAACATCATCAAAATGTCTATCCTACACAAACTAATCTAGAGATTTAATGCAATCTCAATAAAAGTCAACACTGTATTTTTTAAGGAACTGGAAAAACTAACCACAAAATATATTTGAAAAGGCAAGAGGACACAAATTGCCGAAGACATATTGAAAGAGAAAAATAAAGTTGGAGGTTTCACACTACCTGACTTTAAAACATACTACAAATCTACAGTGATCAAAACTGCATTGTATTGGCACAAGGATAGACCTACTGACCAATGGAACCGAATTGAGATTTCTGATATAGGTCCTTACACATACAGGCATCTGATATTTGACAAGGGCATGAAGCACACTCAGTTGGGAGAGAATGGCCTCTTTAACGAGTGGTGCTTGGAGAACTGGATATCCATATCCAAAAGAATGAGAGAAGAATACCATCTCACACCCTCTACAAAAATCAACTCAAGATGGATCAAAGATCTAAATATAAGAGCCAAAACCATAAAGACCTTTGACAATAATGTAGGGAAGCATCTACAGGACCTTGTAATAGAAAATGGTTTCATGAACTTCACAGCCAAAACATGAGCTGCAAGAGAAAAAATAGATAAATGGGATCTCATCAAAATTAAAAACTTCTGCACCTCAAAGGATGTTATTAAGAAAATAAAAAGACAGCCTACCCAATGGGAGAAAATATTTGGCAACCATATATCTGATAGGAGCCTAATATCCTGCATATATAAGGAAATCCTACACCTTGAAAATAAAAAGACAAACAATCTTTTTAGAAAATGGGCAAGTGACCTGAAAAGACACTTCTCCAAGGAAGAAATACAAAGGGCTAAACAGCCCATGAAAAAATGCTCAACATCGCTTGCTATCAGGTAAATGCAAATCAAAACTACAATGAGATACCATCTTACACCCATCAGAATGGCAGCTATTAAAAAACAGGAGACACTAAATGTTGGAGAGGATGTGGAGGAATAGGAAAACTCATCCACTGCTGGTGGGACTGCGGTATGGTCCAGCCACTGTGGAGGACAGTTTGGCCGTTCTTCAGAAAACTAACAATAGATCTTCCATATGATCCAGCAATTCCACTGCTGGGTATATACCCAGAAGAACTGAAAGCAAAGACTCAAACAGATATATGCACACCAATGTTCATAGCAGCATTATTCACCATTGCCAAAAGTTGGAATCAGCCCCAGTGCCCATCAACAGATGAACGGATAAGCAAAATGTGATATATGCATACAATGGAATATTACACAGCTGTAAGAAGGTATAAAGTTCTAACACACGGAATAACGTGGATGAATCTTGAAGACCTTATGTTGAGTGAAGCAAGCCAGGCACTGAAGGATGCACTGTATATGACCTCACTGATTTGAACTGAGGAAAATGAGCAGTCTCTGAGAACCATTGTCTGAATTATAGGTTAACAAGTGAGAGAAAAAGAAGAGTAGGCTGTGATCCATGACCCATATGGACATAATCTATGGTAAAGGGATAGAGTATAGTTGCATATTGAAGGACAGGACAGATGGGTAGTTATATTACTCGGTGTGGTGGTGCAGGGTTCACAGGTGTGTAGATTAGGAAGGGCAGGTTTGAATACCCAAGGAATGTAACTATGAATCTTCTCATACCATGAGTCAAGAGAGGAGAGTGTCATATGCTCCAGGGTGAGAGGGAGGTAGGAACTGAAAAGAACAAACTTGGGGTATTTAGTGGTCATGGGAAAGGTTTTTCATTACCTTACATTAATGGACACAGGACATGGTAAATATCATCAAAACTTATTAATTGTATAGTCTAAATTGTAAACCATTGACAATGTTTAGTTGCTATATTTTGCTCTCTGTATAACAGTTACAACAATGCTAACATCCAGATTAAAAAAGCATTTTAATATGGGTTGGGGAAGGCGGGGTTGTTTGGTATCTGGGAGCCGCTGGTATTTCCTGTGTGACTTTGCTGTGACCTAAAACTTCTTAGAAAATTAAATGAAAATTTGGGAGACACTGGGGTTTGAGAGGGGGAAGGTGTCATGGCACACCAGACATCTGATAACTCAGTGATAAAAGGAAAAAAGAATATTTTTTTTCTTTTAAAGGCATTTCTTTTTTTTTTTTTTTCATTTTTTTGAATGTCCCAATCCGCTTATTATATTTTGTTTTGTTTTGTTTTTTGTTTGATTGGTTGTTTTTTTGTTTTTTTTTCCCCTAAGTTTCCTTATGTTTGTTTCTTGAATTTAAGCTTATCATTGTTGTTTCTATTTCCTATTAAGTGTATTGATTATTATATGGGCTACATGTTCATGGAAGGTTCAGAACACAGAAGAGTTACAATGGGTGCTGCAGGGGATTATTGGTGGGGGGGTGTGGGAGGGAGATTCATGGGAGTAAGGTCAACTGAATATACATGAAAGATATACAAAATTGTTCAAATGTTCAAAGGATGTTGCATGGTCACCGTGGGTGGACAATCCCTCAATAAATGAGGGAATCTGAATTCCTAGCCTGGAGAGCCCTGCCACATTCTCCAAGGGAGTAGCAAAAGTCCTCTGAGTGTAGGGACAGTGACTGTCAAAAGAGGATGGCCCACTGATGAGTTCTTGTTATTGATGACTACCCTTATGAGTCTTTGTTCTTGTAACTGAAACTTAGCCTACTGTTATGGGGTGCCTAAGGGTTGCCACCTGAGAGCCTCCTTGTTGCTCAAATGTGGCCTCTCTCTAAGCCAAACTCAGCATGTGAATGCATTACCTTCTCCCCAACGTGGGACATGTCCCCTGGGGATGAGCGTCCCTGGCAACAAGGGATTAATACCAAGTGCCAACTGCCAACATGACTGGAAAAAGACTTTGAATAAAAGGGGGAAAAGGTAAAGACAAATGAGTTCAAGTGGCTAAGAGACTTCAAAGAGAGTAGGGAGGTCATCCCAGAAGTAATGCTTATGCACACCTCAGTAGGATCTCATAGAATACTAAAGTGCATATCACCCCACACAGAGGGGCTCCTGAGGGATCTGGAGACACCCAGGTCCTATATAAGGGGGGATAGCCCCAGAGACTGACGCCTTATCAGTGGGCTCTGTTTTGGAATCTGTGCTCCTGAGAGTGACAGAATTGAACTCAAATAAGTCCTCCTTGCACATGGTTCATCAGTCCCTTCTATTCAAACCTATATGTGATGTTGGAGTTTTTAGGTATACTTCCAGAGATTGGAGCCTCTGTCTTACCTATGTGCCAGGTGTGCGTGGAATCTTGGTGGAGCTGCAACTCCTACCCTACAGCTCAATGGACTCATCCAAGTCACCTGGCGAGGAGACAATGATGGGCAATGGCCATCCCAGGGATGGAGAGGGTCTGCAGCTGCAGGCAGGATAATCTCACCCACCATATCCATGGGATATTAGTCATCTCTCACTTGGACATCACCATCGCAGTCCCCTCAGGATTGGGGGTAGAACTATGGACTAGAGTGGACTTAATGGTATTCTGTTGTACAGATATGTTGATTCTATCAATGGAAGAAATTATAACAGTTAGGTGGAGCCCGTGGCCACTGGACACTTTCGGCACAGGAAGGGGATGTGCAGTTGAAATACAGGGACTTTTTTAAGACTTGGGGGTTGTCCTGAGTGCCATTGTGGCAACAGATGTAGGCCATTTTAAATCAGCACACACCATTCTGAAATGTGTGGGAGAGAGTGTGGTCTATAATGTGAACTGTGATCTATGGTTGATGGCAAGGCCCAAGGATGTGTAGATCCTTTGAGGGTGATGGGCCACTCTTGTTGGAGATGTTTGTTTGGGATGTTGTGGGAGGTGTGGGAGGTGGGGAACATGGGAATCCCAGTAGTTTCCTTGTAATATTTATGTAATCTAAACACTTAATATATAACATTTTTTTAGCAAATGCATATATATATTTATATATCATTTTACAAATATTGGTGTGTATTGTGAAAAATTTGATTTTTACCCACAATAAAAAAAAAAAAAGAAGAAGAAGACACTGGGAGGATATACTGAAGGAATTGTAAACATATATAAAAAGATAATGGATAAGAAGGTGATGAAAGGCGAAATCTAAGAAATAAAAAATACAATGGAAGCACAGAACAGCAGAATTGAACAGAGGAAATAATTAACGATGTGAACGACAGTACATCTTAAATCAAACAGATGATAGAAAAGATAAATAAAGAGTTTTTTTTAAAAATTCAGCAGGGACTCGGGAAATTGACGGACAACACAAAAGGCACAAATATATACATTATAAGCATCCCAGAGGGAGAAAAGAAGGAAAAGGGGACAATAGGAGTGTTGGAGGGAATAATGGTTGAAAACTTCCCAACCCTATTGAAGGACAAAAATGTACATATCCATGAAGCATAGCACACCCGAAAGAGTATAAATACCTATAGGCCTACTTCAAGATATATACTTGTCAATTTGTCCAATGCTCAAGACAAAGGGAGAATAATGAATGCAGCAAGAGAAAACAGAAACATCACATACAAAGGAAGCTCTATAAAATTAAGTGCTGATTTCTAAGCTAAAACAATATAGACAAGAAGGCAGAGTTATGACACAGTCAAACTGCTAAAAGAAAAAAAGATGTTCAGCCAAGAATTCTCTGTCCAGCAAAAATGGCATTCAAAAAAGAAGGAGAGTTCAAAATATTCAAAAACACAATGTAAATGAGTATGTTAATAAGAAAGTTGCACTTCAAGAAATACTAAAGGGAATTCTGCAATTAGAAAAGAAAAAAAACAGGAGAGAGAGAGAGTTGGAGGAGAGTGTAAGAACAACTAAAAAGAAAAACAAAGCAATAAAAACAATATATGACATACATAAACCAAAAGAAAATATGAGTAAACTAAGTAATTCCATGACCATAATAACATTGAATTTTAATAGACTATACTCATCAGTCAAGAGACACAGACTGGCAGAAAGGATAAGGTAATACGACTCATCTATAGGCTTCCAATAAGAAATCCACCTTAGACCCAGTGATGCAAGAAGGGTGAAAGTGAATCACTGGAAAACAATTTTACAAGCAAAAAATCACCAAAATATGGCTGGAGAAGCTATTTTAATATTGGAAACAATATTCTTTAAATGTAAAACTATTGTAAGGGACAAAGACAGACACTATATATTAGTAAAAGTAGTAATCTTTCAAGAAAAAAGAACAATCATAAACATTTATGCACCTAACTAGGGTGCTTCAAAATACATGAGGCAAACACAGGAAAAAAAATAAGTGGATAAATAGATGCTTCTACAATTATACTGGATGACTATAATACAACATTACATCATTAGAGAAAACATCTCAACAGAGAATCACTAAAGCACCAAAACTTTGAACAATACATTAGAAGAGATGGAAGTAATAGACATTTAAAGAACACTACACCCCAAAACAGCAGGATATAAATTCCTCTTGAGTGCACATGGACAATTCTCCAGTATAGACCACATGCTAGGACACAGAACAATGCTCAATTAATTCAGAAATATTGAAATTATGCAAAGTAATTTCCCTGATCACAATGGAATGAAGTTAGAAATCAGTAAAGTCCAGAGAACAAGATTAGGCACAAATATATGGAAGTTAAACAATACAATCTTAGATAAAAAGTGGGTCAAGGAGGAAATCACAAAAGAACTCAGTAAGTACCTTGAAATGAATAAAAGTGAAAACAAAATA
This sequence comes from Tolypeutes matacus, assembly GCA_026826555.1. Classification (NCBI taxonomy): domain Eukaryota; kingdom Metazoa; phylum Chordata; class Mammalia; order Cingulata; family Chlamyphoridae; genus Tolypeutes; species Tolypeutes matacus. Next base: position 52,618 of record JAKSZT010014946.1, on the reverse strand, counting down.
TTTCAAAACCTATGGGACACAGTGAAAGTGGTAATGAGAGGGAAATTCATAGCTGGAAATGCATATATCAGATAAGAAAAAAGAGCAAAAACTAAAGACCTAACTGCATAACTACAGGAATTAGAAAAACAACAACACTAACCCCAAAGGAAGTACAAAAAAAAAAAAAAAAAAAAAGGAATAAAGAATTAGATCAGTAATAAATGAAATCAAAACTAAAAAAGCAATAGAAAAATTAAACAAAACCAAAAGCTGGTTATTTGAGAGGTTCAATAAAATTGACATATCCCTAGCTAGGATAACAAAGAAAAAAAGAGGGAAGATGCAAGTACACAAAATTAGAAATGAGGAAGAGGATATCATCACTGACCCCATAGAAATAAAGAGTATCATAAGAGTGTACTTTGAAAAATTACTTCTCCTATTTAACATTGTGTTAGAAGTACTTGCTCCAGCACTTAGGCAAGAAAAAGATATAAAAGGCATCAAATTTGAAAGGAAGAAGTAAAAACTCCACTATTTGCAGATAACATGATCCTATACATAAAAGCCCTGAAAAAATCTATAAACTGTGTAAATCTTATAAATAACTTCAGTAAAGTCACAGGTTTTAAGATCAATGTGAAAAATCAGTAGCATTTCTGTACACCAAAAATGAGCAATCTGAGGAGAAAATCAGGAAAAAAAATCCCAATTACAAAAGCAATTAAAAAACAAATACATAGGAATAAATTTAACTAAAGATGTAAGTGACATATGCAGAAAACTACACAATACTGTTAAAGGAAATCAAAGACTTAAATAAATTGAAGAATATTCCCTGTTCATGGATAGGAAGACTAAACATTGCTAAGATGTCTATTCTACCTAAACTGATATATAAATTTAATGCAATCCCAATAAAAATTAACAAGCATTCTTCAATGAGTTGGAAAAGCTAACTATGAAATTTATTTGGAAGGGCAAGAGGCCCCGAATAGCCAAAAAAAATATTGAAAAAGAAAATTGAAATTGGAGGAATCACACTATCTGACTTTAAAACATAATACAAAATTACAATGAACAAAATTGCATGGTATTGGTACAAGGACAGACATACTGACCAATGGAACAGAATCAAGAATTCTGATAGAGATCCTCACATATGTTGTCATGTAGCATTTGACAAGGGCACCAAGCTAACTCAACTGGAAGAAAATGGGCTCTTCAACAACAAATGGTGTTTGGAGAACTGTATCTCTATATCCAAAGAATGAGAGAGGAGCACCATCTCACAACTTATACAATAACTAACTCAATGTGGATAAAAAATATAAATATAAAAGCCAATACCATAAAGACCTTAGAATATAATGGAGGAAAACGTCTACAGGATCTTGTGATAGGAAATGTTTTCATGAACTTGACAACCAAAGCATGAGCATTGAAAGAAAAAAATAGACAAATAGGACCTCCTCAAAATTAAAAACTTTTACACCTCAAAGGAGTTTGTCAAGAAAGTAAAATAGCAACCTACTCAATGGGAGAAAGTGTATGGTAACCATATATCTGAAATGAGTCTATTATTAACACATTTAAAGAAATCCTACACCTCAAAATTAAAAAGACAAATAACCCATTTAAAAAATGGGCAAGTGATTTGAATAGACACTTCTCCCAATAAGAATTACAAATTTCTAAGAAGCACATGAAAATATGCTCAACATCACTAGTTATTAGGGAAATGCAAATCAAAACTACAATGCGATACCATCTTATACCCATTAGACTGGTGGCTATTAAAAATCAGAGGACTAAATGTGTTGGAGAGGATTCAGAAAAATGGGAACCATCATAAAATGCTGATGGGAATGTAGAATGTTGCAGCCAATGCTGAGGACTGTTTGGTGGTCCTCAGAAAACTAACTATATATCTACCATATGATCCAGAAATTCCACTCCTGGATGGAATTGAAAGCAAGGATATGAACATGCACATCAATGTTCATAGTGGCATTATTCACTATTGCCAAAAGATGGAATCAACCCAAATGCTCATCAACTGATGAATGGATAAATAAATTGTGTTCTAGACATACAATAGAATATTACTCAGCTGTGAGAAGGAATACAGTACTAACACACTGGATAAAATGGATAAATCTTGAGGACACTTTGTTGAGTGAAGCAATCTAGGCATCGAAGGACATATATTACCTGACCTCACTGATATAAATTAAGCTAACTAATCAGACTCCCAGAGCTAGAGTCTGGAAAATAGTTTTTCAGGAAATGGAAAAGAAGGTTGTGAGCCAATGCTCATGGGTACAAAATATATGACAAGCTGGAAGCATGCAGTTGTGCAGTGATGTGACACTAAAAGGCATAATGATAATATTGTGTTGAATGGGCCAGGTTTGACAAAGGAGTAGTTTGGGAAGCGTGGGTTCGATGGTCCATGGAACTACGGGGAGGGTTGGAGCAGGTGGACACTGGAGATTGGTGGGGACTTGGTTGAAATTACAATGTTAGGAATGCTCATTTGACAAAATGACAAGGAACGTTTACTGGTTTAGAGTCTTGGATGGGGTGCCTCCTGCACCAGGCTTCTAAGAAGCATGTGAGAGATCATTTTGGCATAGTGTTTTGCATCAGTGGGTAGAGACACACATAATTAGTTAGAATGTATTAGACTCCAATCCTAGGGAGTTTTGCTAAGTTCTCAAACAAAGGGATGGGAGACACTTGAGATCATCAGCAGTGCCTAATACGGGAGGATTTAGATCACTCACTGTGTCAAGTCCTCAGTGAATATGTAAGTAACACTGAATCTTGTCCTTCAAGGAGTGAAGCCTGGTGTTTGCCATGGACCCAAAGGGGAGGGGGAGGGAAGAATAAAATAGATGGTACAAGGGGCCTTTTATGGATGAATGAAGTGTTCTGCATTATCTTGCAATGAATACAGGACATGATAAATTTTATCAGATTTTATAATAGTACATGGTCTGAAATGTAAACCATAATGTGAACCATTGATGATGGTTAGTAGCTATGTTCCAATATTTGTGCATCAATTGTAACAAAAGTACCATCCACACATAAAATGTTATTGATGGGGGAAAAGGGAAAGGGGGGAGGATGTTGGGTTATTTGGGAATCTGCTGTGTGCTATACATGACTCTACTGTGTCCTAAAAGTTCTTTGAAGAAAAAATGAAAAAAAGAAAAGTAAGAGAGTGGGGGAATAAAAGGAATAAAATGTCACTTTTCATACAGGGCAACAGTCTTACAGTGATGAAAGGCAAAATGTCAAAAAAAATTTTTACAAATATTTTTCATTATTGTTTAATATCCTCATTTTAAAAAATATTCTTTTACTTTTACTTTTTTTTTCTGTATTTTTCTTCTTATGTATAAAACTCATTATTTATGTGACTATTTTATTGACTTCATTATTGAAGAAGTTTTAGATCACATAAGAGTTACAACTGTGGCAGGGGAAGATCATTGATTTGGGGTGTCAGTGAGGGGGGATATATGGGAGGAAGTTCACCTGGGTATATATATAGAAGGCATATAAATGTGCTCAAATGTTCCTGGGGCATGGCCATGGTAGGTGGAGATTTACACAATAACCAAAAGAATATCAAATTTCCACCCAGAGGAGCTCTGCCACATTGTCTAATGGAACAAAAAGAATGCCTCAAGCACAGTGACAATGACTTGTGAAGGAGGATGGCGCATTGAAAAACCCTTCATATTGATGAGTATGCTTATAAGCCTTTTCTCTTAAAATTGAAATTTAGCCTAGTGACATAGGGTACCTAAAAGTTATCCATGGGGAGCCTCCTTGTTGCTCAAATGTGGCCTCTCTCTAAGCCAAAGTCAGCATATAAAAGCAATAACTTCCCCCCAGCATGGGACACCACTCCCGGGGATGAGGCTTCATAGCACTGAGGGACGGCTACCAAGTACTAATAAGCAATGCATCTGGGGAAAAATACCTTTAAAAAGGGGGAGAAAAGCTAAAGGCAAATAGTTTTTATGGCTAAGAGACTTCAAAGTGAGTTGGAAGCCAATCCCAGAGGTAGTGCTTATGCACATCCCAACACATTGACAACCAAAGTAGGTACTACCCCAAGTAATGAAGCTTCTGAGGGATATGGAGACATCCAGACACTGCAGTCAGGGCAGATAGTTTAAGAGTTTTGTCTTGCCACCGGAGCCTAACCTGGTATTTATGCTTCCCAGTGTGACAGAGTTAGACTCAGAAGTGGTTTCCCTATGTATGACTCTTCTGTCTTCTGTTGGAAATTGTAATTAGTACTAAAGTTGGTAGGTGTTGATTTAAGTCAAGGGACTTCAATCTTTGGTCTGCCCATATGCCAACTGAGCCCTGAATATCAACAGAGTTGCAACACCTACTCTTCAGTTCAATGGATTCGCCCAGGACAACTAACGGGGAGAAGATGATGGACAAAGAACATGTCAAGGAACTCTGAGTGCCTACAGTTGCAAGCAAAATTTTCCCAATCATTGGAAGTATGGGATTGAATCCCCCCTCAATTAATGGTGGTGTAGGCATCACCTATCAGAGTCCTCAGGATTGGGAAATGAATTATGGACAAAATTTAACTTACTAGTATTGTACTGTAGACTTATTGTAATTATAGCAATGTAAGAAATACCACTGTTGTGGAGGCAGTGACCCATAGATGTTCTGGGGTGAGGGAGAGTGAAAAACACATGTGGTAGGAGAACATTTTTGGGACTTGGGAAGTGTCCTCAATGACATTACAACAACATATACAGGACATTATATATCTGGCCATAACCTACAGATTTGAATGGCAGAGAGTTTAAACTACAATGTAAACTATAATCCATGCTTAGTGGCCATGCTTCAAATTGTGTTTATCAATATCAATGAATGTACTACACTGATGAAAGATGTTACTAATGTGGGAAAATATGGACAGTGTGGGGAACGGGGCATATGGGAATCCCCTATATATATTCTCTGTAATATTTATGTAATTAAGTAACTTTTAAAAATATAAAGTGAAAAAAAAATTACCTACAGAGTTCTAACAGCAGACAGGAGCTTGCAGTAGAAATGCACAGCTGAAACAATGGCCAGCCATGAATTCTATATCTGTTGAAAATAGGGCAAGATTATTTGCCCTATTTTCCTTCAAAAATAAGGGCAAGATTATTTCCAAAATAAATAAATGCTGAGTTACTTCTTAAACCTACACCTGTTCTACAGGCAATGCTAAAGTGAGTTCTACAGACTGAAAGGAATGATCACTAGACAGTGGTTCAAAGAGGCATAAAGAATTCAACACCTGCAGTAAAGTTGAACATATGTGTAATTATAAATGTCAGTCTTATTGTTGTGTATTATTTGGTTTGTATCTCCACTTTTTAATACCTCCAGATTTTAAACATAAATGTATAAAAAGGCAGTATAAATTTATGATTTTGGAACCTAATTTATAAAAATATAAGTGATAACAAGTATAAAAACAGGTGGGAGAGAGAGGGGTATGTAAAAAGAATGTGTATAAATGTGTATACTATTGAATTTAGTTGGTATCAAGTAAAATATGATTGTTATATATTTAAGATATCACACATTAACCCTATGGCAACCACAAGGAAAATAGAAGAAAAATATACCCAGATATAAAAAGAAAAGGCATTCAATATAGTAGAACACAAAAACATCAAATAAATATAAAAGTAATCCTTAATGGAAGAATTGAGGGGCAAAAAAAAAAAAAAGAAAAAGAAAGAAAAAGAAATGACATTAAAAGCTAAATAACAAAATGCCAGAAGAAAGTCCGGCATTATCAGTAGTTTGTTTGTTTTTTAATGTAAATGGAATGAATTAACTAGTCAAAAGACAGAGTATGGCAAAATGAATCAAAAGCATGACCTAGCTATATTATGACTGCTAGAGACTCACATAAATTCAAGTAGGTGAAAGTGAAAAAAGGAAAAACTAAATCATGTATGTAGTAATAAAAAGAGAGCAGGGGTAGCTATACAAATATCACATGAAATAGACCTTAATCAAAAACCGTTATGAGGGACAGATATGATCATTATATACTTAAAAAGGGGTCAATTCACCAAGAGGTAACAATTATAGATATATATGTACCTAACAGCATAATGTCAAAATATTTGAAGCAAACACTGACAGATTTGAAGGGAGAAATTTATAGTTCTACATTAATAGTAGGAAACTTTAATGCATCACTTTCAATATGGATGAAACATCTAGTTAGAAAATCAATAAGACACCCTGGTCCTATATAAGGGGGGATAGCCCCAGAGACTGATGCCTTATCAGTGGGTTCTATTTTGGAATCTGTGCTCCTGAGAGTGACAGAATTAGACTCAAATAAGTCCTCCCTGCACTTGGTTCATCAGTCCCTTCTATTCAAACCTATATGTGATGCTGGAGTTTTTAGGTATACTTCCAGAGACTGGAGCCTCCCACCTACCTATGTGCCAGGTGGCATGAAATCTAGGTGGAGCTGCAACTCCTACCCTACAGCTCAATGGACTCATCCAAGTCACCTGGTGAGGAGACAACGATAGGCAATGGCCATCCCAGGGAATGGAGAGGGCCTGCATCTGCAGGCAGGATCATCCCACCCACCATATCCATGGGATATAAGCCCTCTCTCACTTGGAGTTGGAGTGGACATTACCATCCCAGTCCCCTCAGGATTGGGGGAAGAACTATGGACTAGAGTGGACTTGATGGTATTCTCTTGTTCACATATGGTGATTCTAGCAATGCAAGAATTTGTAACAATGAGGTGGAGCCAGTGGCCACTTGACACTTTTGGGGTAGGGAGGGGATGAGCGGTTGAAATACAGGGGCTTCTTTGGGAGTTGGAGGTTGTCCTGAGTACTGTTGTGGCAACGGATGTAGGCCATTTTAAATCAGCATACACCACTCAGAACTGAGTGGAGAGAGTGTGGTCTACAGTGTGAACTGTGGTCTATGGTTGGTGGCAAGGCTCCAGCATGTGTAAGTTCATTGAGGGTGGTGGGTCACACTTTGGGAGATGTTTGTGTGGGATGTGGTAGGAGGTGTGGGAGGTGGGCAACATGGGAATCCCAGTGGGTTCCGTGTAATATTTTGGGTAATCTAAGCACCTCTTGGAATATATATATATATATATATAACATTTTGTAAGCAAATACACATATATGCATATATATTTATATATCATTTTGCAAATGTTTGTATTATTGTGAGAATTTTGATTTTTACCCATAATAAAAAATAAAAAAAAAATAAAAAAATAAAAAAATAAAAAAAAAGAAGAAAATACAAGAATGGAATGATACTCTAAACAAACTAGACCTATTCGACATATATAGAACACATAACCCAACAACAAAGAATAAACTTTCTTCTTGAGTGAAAATGGAATATTCTCCAGGATATACCATATATTTGGTCACAAATAAACTCAACAATATTGAAATCATGCAATGTATTTGTTTACTACCATGGAATGCAGCTAGAAATCCATATTAGAAGGATAAATGGAAGATTTGAAAATATGTGGAAATTAAACATCATACTATTTGTCTTAATTTGCCACACAGCTGCTGATGCAAAGTACCAGTAATGGGTTGGATTTTATAATGAGAAATTTTTAAGGGTAAAAGCCTATAGGCTTCAAAAATATCCAAACTGAGGCATCAGCAGAAACACTTTCTCACCAAAATCAGCTATTGGTGATCCAAGTGTACTGTCACATGGGGAACCAAGATGGTGACTAATATCTGCCAAGGCCCCTGCATTCCCCTCTAGGTTCACCATCTCACAAAGCCCAGCTTTGGGTGATCAGGCATATGGCCTGTCTCTTTTTTTTCTTCCTCTCTCAGCCTTAACTGCTCTGCTTTCTCCATAAGTTCAGATGTGTGCAAACAGGTATCTGGATCATTTCTTCAGCATTGATCTTCTCCTTGGGCATAGCCTCTTGGGGGCTTTGTGCTTCAGCTTTGGCTGCTAGTGATCCTCAAGTTCTCTCTCACATATGGCAGGTTAAAGATGGTGATACCTCTCTTTCTTGTTACTGTTTTTGTTGGCCAAAAGGGCTACCAATGAAAAGTGCCATACATGGGTTGACTTTTATAAAATGGATTTATTAGGGGTAAAAATGCACTGTTCCAAGGCTGTGAGTAGTTCAATTCAGGGCACCATAAGACATGCTTTCTCATGATGTTCAGTGACCATTGATCCTGTTGTCTGGGCATGTGGCAAGCCAAGGTGGCTATGATCTCTGCCAAGGCCTCTGCCTTTCTGCAGCTGTAGGCAAACTTGTCTCGTATCAGACTTGTCTTTCTTTCTCTGGGCCTCAGCTCTTTGAGTCTTTTGGGGGCTTATCTCTTTGCAGCTCAGTTGGGGATGATACCTCTCACATGGCAGAATCAAATATGACTGTTTCTTTTTCCTATTTTTTTTGCTGACTCTCTCTGCGTCTCTGAATTTATATCAGACCCAGCAATGGGGCAGAAACTCAACCTGAGTCATGCCTCACTGATGTAGTCCAATCAAAGGCCTACAGTGATCTTATCATTAAATCTAATCTAATGAAAGGATCCTCAACATAATATTTCTCTTTTAAGAATTCATTTAAAAAATCTCAAAGTGCCAGACTCCATCCTCTGAATCCCAAAAGGACATGCCCTTCTGTATGCAAAATACATTCATTGCATCACAACATTCCAAAAATCTTAAATCAATTCAGTAGCAATGCTAAGTACCAAAAAAAAAAAAAAAATCAATTTAGGCATGCAGTTTATCTTGGGGAAAAATTTCTTTCTCACTATAGACCTCTAGACCTCTGAAACTTAGAAAATAAGCTTTCTACTTCCAGTATACAAAGAAAGAACATACAGAGGATAAACATTTGCATTATCATAAGGAGAAATTGAGGGGGTAAAAAGGAGTCAATTGTCCCAAATAGTTCCAAAATATGCAGTATGATATCTTCTTCTCCTCTGGAGCTCATGGGGACCCACCCTTTCCACAGACTTGCCAAACAGCCATACTTTCTCTTCTGCCCTCTTCTAGCATGTGAAGCTTGGTGACCAAGCTCCAGAGCTCACCATCCAATAACATTGGGATGATGGCCACGCATTACCCAATCTCTGGAGTGCAGTCTCAACCACCTTAGTAAAATGAAGCAATGAAAACATACTCTGAATCTCTGGAATACAGGCCCAACACCTTCATAACAGTGTGGTGGTGACCTGATTTTCCCTAATTGTGGGGAATAAGCCCAATCTGCTCAGATAAGTTGGGTAATGATCTAACTCTTCCCAAACACTGAGGAATGTACTCCACCCTCCCTGTAGCCTGGGGCATCCAAAATCACCCTGAACAATGAGCTGGAATGCCAATCCTCTTCAAATTCAGGGGCAAACTCACCCTTTCTGCCCACATGGATGTGGTCCTTTTCTTGGCTTGAGGGGATCTTAAGTTCTGACCTCAGCTTCCATGGTTTTCCACTTGAGGCCATTTTCCCTTCAATTTCTACCCTCCCTGTCCATTTTCAACCATGCTGACAGTGGTTTAATTCAATAAAAATCTCACAAAAATCTGGTTGGTTTAGCATGCAGGAAACAGGGATTCAGACAGTAAGATTTTCCACAAGCCTTTCCTGGATAACTGCATTTATAATCCTAACTTGCAACCCCCAAGTTTAGATGTTTCACATAGGGCACTATCCTCTGGGGGTTTGTTTTCTTGAAGTTTGGAATTTATGATATCAGGCTCTGCTTTCCTTGTACCCAGCTGTTAGTTATCATCTTATCTCTTTCCTTTTTCTATAAGGTGCAAGGAGGAGCTAGGCCACATTTTCCACATTTATTTTGGAAATCTCCTCAGTTAAATGCCCAAGCTCATCATTTTCAAATTCTGTCATCAATCTAACATCAGGAGGCAATTTTGCAAAGTTCTCTGCAACTTTAAGACATGGATTGCATTTATTCAAGTTTCCAATAATAGTTTTATCATTTCCTTTTAAGGCCTCACTGGAAATAACTTTAGGATCCATATTCCTATCAACAGTCTCTTCAAAGCAAGATTGGTGTTTTATATCAAACATCTCACCATTCTTCCAAAAAATAACCTTTACTAATTTATAAAACTATTCCAATATTTTTAGTACTTAGAGGGAACAGCACCCCACTCTCTTGATACTAATTTCTGTTTTAGTTTTCTAATGGGATGCCAATATAAAATACCAAAAATGGGTTGATTTTTATAAAAGGGATTTATTTGCAGTAAAAACATACAGTTCCAAGGCTGTGAGAAGTCCAAAAGAGGGAACAATAAAAGGTGCTTTCTCACAAAAGTCAGCAATCTTTGATTATGTTGTCTGGGCATGTTGCAAAGCAAGGTGGCCACAATGTCTGCCAAGGTCTCTGCCTTTCTGCAGCTGTAGG
>JAKSZT010014946.1:13964-31486 GCA_026826555.1 Tolypeutes matacus | reverse complement strand
CTTATCCTCTGCTGGTTTTAAGCCAGGTTTTATTGAGTAAAATAAGGAAAGTATAAAAGGAACCATTTTTTTTCTTTTTTTTTTTTTTTAAGGAATAGATCCAATAAAAGCTAATACAAAGAGGATGTTTGTAGGTTACCTCTCATAAAAGTTCCCTTCTTTCTTGATAGCCTTGCATCACTTCCCAGAGAGGAGCTGGAGTCAAACCGGACACATTGTATATGCTAGGTTGGAGCTCATCCACTAAGCTCATGTGCCTTCTTAGGGTAGAAAGGACTTTCAGATACCTATCAGCCCTTATTTCCTCCCTGTTATCTCTGCTTCCTTTCTGATGTAAACTCTCTTTAATTAAGATGCTAGGTGTGGAAACCTGCCTGAGAAGATCCCCCTCTCCTCTCTGATGTAATTCCTCTCTTTACCCAGGATGCTGAGTGTGACATCCTGCCTGAGGAGATCTTCCTCCCCTATCCCTGTAGCATCAGGGTCCCTTTCAAAACCCAGGAGGAGCTTGGTGGCTAAAATAGCCATAAAAAGTCCAATTTCTACCCTCTCTGACCCCTCTTCCTTCCACAGGAGGTCACCAACACACTCCTTTTGGAGAAGGAACCCAGCGGCTCAAATTAGGCTCTTTGTCCTGAGGGTCGGGTATAAATGCCTCTTCCAGCCCCAGGCAGAAGAAACTCAAGATTTTTGCCAGCTTAATTTTCTTTCTAGCACCCTCCTAGATGTCCCACAGCACTCACAACCCTTTATCTATCTTCAGGTGCTGGCAGGGAGAAGAAGTCTGTTCTCTCAGTCAGATACCATTGTCAGGAGTTTTATACTCAATAGATATCTCAGTGATGGAGGAGGGAAGCCCTTCCTGGTGACTGGGAATGTCAATAACTCACATTTTGCTTTTTTGGCTTCCTCCTCTCTGTCCCCATCTCTCCTGTTAGTTGTGAAGCAGTGTCCTATACCACTGTACCATAAAGCAGGTTACCAAGGCTGCCTTATACTACCTCTCAGTTGTTTTAGTAAGAGATAAGCTTTATTTGTCAACCCCATTATCCATGTTCCTGATATATTTTTTTTTAATTTCAGTTGTTGTGTTCTTCAACTCATGTGTTTCTGTTTCATTCTTAATGACAATCTCAAAGTCGTTCCCATATTGCTAATTCATTGTCTTTTCATGTAATTAGTTATTTCTCTGTGTTCTCCTTTATCTCCATAAGCATATCAAGAATCATATTTTTTATAAGTTTGTGTCTAAATGGTCCAAAGTCTGCTCTTCTTCTTTGATGGTTTCTGGAATTTTATCTTGCTCCTTTGGATGGACCATCATTTCCTAATTCTTGTTTGTCATGTAATATTCCCAGCACACTGAAAATTTTAATATTTTAAGGTATTAACTCTGAAAATTAGCCTCTCAACTCTCTCTTTCTTATGTGTGTATCCAGTTTGTGATAAGACAGATATTTTCTTGAGTGCCAGGAACTAAAAAAAAAAAAAAAGAGAGAGAGAGAGAGAGAAAGAATATAAAAATACCTTTTGCATTCTTTGCAATTTTCTCTCTCTTTTCTGATAGTTTTATTCAGATAATGGTATTCATTTCAAGGACTTCAGCCAGAGATTAATGTGAATTAACCACTTCATCATATGTGACCCTGTGTGGAGCTGTGGGACCTACTTCTTTACCTAGGCTTATGATTGCTTATGGTCTTAGGAATTCCCATGTTTAGAGTTTATAGGATTTCAAATGTCCCCTCTACTCCCTTTTTTTAAAATTTTAATTTAATTTATTTTTATTTTTATTTTTTTAATATATTTTAAGAGGTGCTAAGAGTACCGAAAATATTACACAGAACCCCCTGGGATTCCCATGTTGCCCACCTCCCACACCTCCCACCACGTCCCACACAAACATCTCCCACAAGTGTGGCCTACCACCCTCAGTGGACTTACACATCCTGGGGCCGAGGCACCAACCATAGACCACAGTTAACATCGTAGACCACACTCTCTCCCACACAGTTCTGAGTGGTGTGTGCTGATTTAAAATGGCCTATATCCATTGCCACAACGGTACTCAGGACAACCTCCAAATCCCAAAGAAGCCCCTCTACTCCCTTTGAAGTAAGCTTTCATCCCCTCCTTTGTGCTTTATTGTTTGATTTAATGCAGATGGTCTTTGCTCCAAACCACTTTGACTTAATTTTTTCTTACACTGCTTTAGGTATCCAAAAGCTGCTTCTCTGCCTTCAGGAAAGGTTCTAGGACAGTGTTATTGAGACAAGTGTACTGTTCAGTCTTTCAGATTTCCAACAGCCAGATTGGCAGTGGCATACCGGCTCCCAAAGATGTTCATAAATTTTATTCTGCTCTCTCTAGAAAGGTGTCAAAGACTAACAATGGGAGTGAATGCTGTTTCTGCACTGCATTGAGAACTGACTGCGGAAGGGGACAAGAATACCAGGACATTCTCCTATAACTTTTGAAGCATTTTCTCTTGATTCAGCACTCACCTAGCTACTACAGCACTTTAAAGTTTTTCTGCAGTTCTGAGGATGAATACTGTCTTTTAGATTCTTTTCTCATTTTTAATTAGGGGATGTTTCAGTTTGCCAAAAAGCCCCTGATGCCAAGTACCAGAATTTGCTGGCTTTTATTAGCAGGAATTTATTTGGGGAAAAGCTTACAGTTCTGAGACCATAAAATGTCCAAATCAAGGCTCCATCAGGGATGTTTTTGCACCAAATTCAGCTACTTTTGATGGTAGTGTGTTGCCACATGGTAAAGCAAGATAGCAGGTGATCTTTGCTGAGGTCTCTGTCTTCTCTTCCACAATCTACCATCTCCAGGGGCTCAGTTGTGGGCCACCAGGCTTAAAGCTTATCTCTTTCAGAGCCAGAGCTCTCAATCTCTCAGGGCTTCTCTCTATTTGCTGAACCTGAAAGCAAGCATGAAGTCCTCTCTCACACGTGATCAGTTCAAAAGGGTAGCTTCTTTTCTCTCTCATATGGCAGCTCACCCTTTTTCTTTGTGTGTCACTGCTTATATCAGACCATCAAGAGGACAGAGAGTTAACCTGAACCACATGTCACTGATGTAACACAAATAAAAAGGTCTCACATCCACTGGAATGGATTAGTTAAAAAACTTAATTTTCTCTTTTTGCAATTCAAAAAAGTAATTCAAACTGCCACAAGTTTGGAACCATGGCCAACCTAAAATTTGGCTTCCATAAATCTGAAGCAACTAATCAAAATGTACTGATTAGCAATCTGAACATGTATACCTGGAGTTTAGAGGATTAGGTATTTATATCTCACCCTGGCACTAACAAGCTTCATCAAGATTCAGGGCTGCAGTCCCTACTGCTCTCTGTCATGAATCTGGGGAATGCAGATGGTAGCCCATACATGCAGAGTGAAATTTACTGGTATTTGCCACAGTTTAACAGTCTCTTCCTTCAGTGCTTCCTTCAGTTCTTCCCAGAGTTCAATTAGACTGTGGTTTCAAAGTACTTGATCCCTATGGTTCCTACCTGTTCAATCATTGTGTTGGTGGAGGAACTGACACGTGGACCTTCCTATTCTACCATTTTAGCAATATCTATCTCCAGGAGATACCTTCAGGTGAATGAAATATAAAAATAAAATATACCAAATACTTATGAGATACAGTGAAGACAGTGCTAAGAGGGATTTTTAGAGCTCTGAATGCCTACATTTAAAAAGAAAAAATATCATGAATCAATAACCTAATTTCATACCTAAAGAAAATTCACTTTACTAAAACAGCAAGAGAAAAATTAATGAATAGGTCATAGAAGGAAAATACACTAAAGTTTAAAGCAGAGGTTATTGAAATAGGAAATATAAAAAAATAAAATCAAAAGTTTTTTGAAAATACCAATAAAATTGACAAACATTTAGCCAGACTGACAGAAAAAATATACAGGACAAAAATGACTCAAACTGGGAATGAATGCAGGAATATTACTACCAAACTTAAAGACATAGAAATAATTTTGAGTATTATGAACAATTAATTGTCACCAATGTAGAAAACCTAAATGAAATTAAGAAGTTCTTTGAAATGTACACATTACCTCATCTGACACACAAAGTAACAGAAAATCTCAGCATATCTATTACAAGTAAAGAGATTGAATCGCTTCTTGAACACCTATCAACAAAGAAAAGTCCAGGAACAGATGGTTTTAAGTGCTTAATTATATGAAACATTGAAAGGAAATTTAACACAAATTATTCTCAAACACTTTCAAAAATAGAAGTGTAGATTTTACTTCCAAAATCATTCTATTAGGCCAGCATTACAATAATATCAATGCCAGAATAATAAAATAAACATTAAAAAATTACAGACCAATATCTCATGACTATGGATGCAAAAATCCTCAACAAAATATAGTAAAACAAATACAACAGTATATTAATATAATTATGTGCATTATCAAGTGGAATTCAAGGAATGCAATGATGGGTACAACATAAGAAAATCTGTGTGATACACAACATTAATAATATTAAAGATGAAAAACAAATTATCATCTCAATTGATGCAGAAAGTCATTAGATAAAATCCAGCATTATTTCATAGTATATAAAGCTCAGAAATTTAGGAATAGAAGGGAATTTTCTCAATATGATAAAGACCTGTTTAAAAATACATTGTAAATACATTCAATGTTGAAATACATTCCCCCTAAGATCAGGAACAAGAAAAATATGCCTGCTGTCCACCATTATTCAATATTGTACAAGAAGTTCTAACAAAAGCAATCAAATTCTTCAAAATTTGAAAGAAGTCAATTTACCCATATTCAGAGATGACATGATGTTATATATAGAAAACAAACATAGAAGAAATTTACTAGAACTAATGAATTCAGCAAAATTACAGGATTCAAGATAAACATGCAGAAGCCCATTTTTTTTCTATACATGCATAGTAATTAATAACATGAAAATGAAATCAATAAAACTATTATATTTACAGTAGCATCTATAGGAATTCAAAATAATAAATGTAACCAAGGAGGTAAATAATTGTACACTAAAAACTACAAAACATTGTTGCAGGAAATTTAAAAAGTCATAAATAAATGAAAATATCCAATGTTCATAGATAGGAAGACTTAATATTGTTAATATTTAAATAATAAAATCCAATATAATCCCTAACAAAATTACAGAAGGCTTTTTAGGAGAAGTAAAAATCTTATCCTCAAATTCATATAGAATTGCAAGGGGTTGCAAATAACCAAAGCAATCATAAAAAGGAAGAACAAAAGTTGGAGAACCCACACTAAAACTATAGTAATTAAAACAGCATGACATTTGCATAAGGATAGACAAATAGATGAAAGGAATAGATCATTTACCTCAGCCAAACCCACTCAGTTACCAAGCAAGTACTCCAGGTATTCTCAAAACCAACAGAACAGTGATCTCTTATAGTTGAAAAAGCTTGGTGTAATATCAATAGAGGCACCAGAGAGACACATATCTACATAGAGAAGAGGTAAAATCTAAGTCATCCCTTGTCAACAGGGAGTCTGTGAATATATCATACACAGTGCCTTTTGAGGATAAATACCAGAGTCAAAAAGCTGTGTGTGAAATACATGTTATTAAAATAGTCCAGCCAACTCACAAAGGAAATAAGCAAAAAGAAACAAGTGCCAGAGGGAAGTTTTATTCACAGTTGCTACAATATACTATCTAAAACATGCAGATTTCAACAAAATATAAGGAACATACAAATAGGAAAAAGTGACTCATAAATATTGTAATAAAGGACAATTGAAACTGATGACCATGATGCAATTTATGGATGTCCAGCTCTTTGACTTAAGAAAGAC
Organism: Tolypeutes matacus; assembly: GCA_026826555.1. Classification (NCBI taxonomy): domain Eukaryota; kingdom Metazoa; phylum Chordata; class Mammalia; order Cingulata; family Chlamyphoridae; genus Tolypeutes; species Tolypeutes matacus. The sequence goes on along the minus strand of JAKSZT010014946.1, from coordinate 25,617 downwards.
TTCAAACAGCTATTACAAGTGTTTAGAAACTAAAGGGAAACATGTTTGAGAAATTAAAGGAAGTTGGGATTACAATGTCCCATCAAGTAGGTAACAATAAAAAGATAGAAATCATTAAAAAAAAAAAAAAAAGAGGACTTATATAGTAAAAGAAAAAAAAAAACTACAAAAAAACAAATGAAAATATACCAAAGGGCCTGAAAATTAAGTTTGAGCTGGTAGAAGAAAGAATCAGTGAACCTGAAGATATCTTGATAGAGATTATGCAATCAGCAAAACAGAGAGTTTAAAGAATTATGAAAAATGAACAGAGCCTCAGAGAAATGTGGGACATAATTAAATGCACTAACATATGTGCATTGGGAATACAAGAAGAAGAGAGAGAGAGAAGCCTATGAAAAATATTGAAAGAAATAATGGCTGAAATCATCACAAAACTTTTTTAAAAATCATTAATCTATACATAATCACAAGAAGCCAAATAAAATATAAGTAGGAAAACATAGATTTCAACACCCATACACACCATAGTCAAATGTTGAAATCCAAATTCAGAGAAAATCTTAGGAGCAAGAGAAAACAATTTATCATGTAAAAAGAGAAGTCAATAAGATTAACAGCTGAATTGTCATCAGAGACAATGGAGGTCCAAAGAAAGTGGTATGATGTCTTTAAAATACTGCAAGAAAAAGTAACTCTTGACCTAGTATTCTATATCCAGCCAAACCTTCAAAATAAGAAATGAAAACATTAAAAACAGAGAACTATTTATTGCTAACAAACCTGCCCTTAAAGGAATACAAAGGAAATTTGTCAGCCTGAAAGTCAGTTCCCTACACATTAATTTACATCCAAATTAAAACAAAACTAAACAAAGAATTTTGGTGAAGGTAATTAAGTATAGATAGTTTAAAAAGAAATATAATTGCATATTGCATAATTTTTATTGTTTTTAACTAAATATAACAAGTAATTAAATAAAACATTAAGCATATACTTGAGATTATAACACCTAAGTATGCAATACATTTGACAACATGGCAAAAAAAAAGGTAGTAGGACCAAAGTGCTATTGAAAAACGGAAACAAAACCTGGAAAGTAACTCATACACAGAGGAATAAATAGATAAAATAAGAAATCATAAAAAAAAAAGAAGATAAAATTCCAAATTAAAATGCACACTAGTTACATTTTCTCATCACAGATATCTTAGGATAAAGAAAATTATATCAAGTCAATTATAACACTGGAGTTGTAAAATATATAAATGAAGTAGTGATAAGAGGAATACCACAAATGGAGAAAGAATAATTCTGTATAAGAATAAATTTTCTATATCTCACTAGAATTAATTTATTATACATACAAAGAAGATTTTGATAATTAAGGTGTATATTGTAATCCTTAGAACAACCACAAAGAAAATTATGAAAAATAGTTAAAAATTTTAAATTTATTAAAATGTTACACTAAAATATTCATTTAATGGAAAAGAAACAATAAAAGGAACATATTTTTAAAAGTGTAATATATAGAAAATATGTGAATGGAAGTTTTAAATCCAAACATATCAATATGAATATTATATCTGAATGCATTAAATATCTAATCAAATAACAAATATTGTTAGACAAGATCCAACTAAATGTTGTTAGTCTATAAGAGAATCATTTTAGATTAAAACATGCAAAAGGTTGAAAATGAAAATGATAAGAAAACATTTACTATACAAACTGCAACCAAAAGAGTTAGATGGTTATACCAAAATCAGACAAAATAGACTTTAAAACAAACAAAAAAATGTCACTAGAGACAATAAGTGGAATTTTATGTTGATGAAAGAACCAATCAATCAGGAAAATGTAAAAATTATAAATATGATATATCTACTTAGATATATCTACTTAGATATATATATATCTACTTAGATATAGAGAAGTTTTAAATATATTAAACAAATATAAATTTGAAGAGCGATTAGGCAAATCAAAAATACTAGTTGTAGATTTCACTCCCCTCTTTCAAAAATGGATAGAACAATTAGGCAAAAGATCAAAAATGATATAGAAGCAAATAAAGTTTTAAACAACCAAGTTTAACAGAACATTAAAGCCAATAATAGAAGAATACACACATTCTGCTCAAGCTCACACAAATCATTCTCTAAGAAAATATATGAAAACTGATTTTACAAGCCTCAAAAATTTTGAGGATTGAAACATGCAAAGTATGTTTTGTGACTACAATAGAACTAAATTATAATTGAATAACAGAAGTAAATTAAGGAATTTCACAAATATGTGGATATTAAACAGCATAATCCTAATTAACAAATTATTTTAAAAAATAACAAAGGAAACTAGCAATATATGATATACATACAAATGAAAACATCACTAAAAACTTGTGATATACAAGCAAAGCAGTGCTTAGAGAGAAGTTTTTAGTTCCAAATGCAGATATTTAAGGGTAAGCAAGAAGTAATATTAATATTTGTAGACTGCAAGAAAGTAGAGACTGTTTAGAATTCTAAACTTAAAACATACATAAGGAAGGAAAATATTTTAAAATGGGGCAGAAATAAATTAGACAATAGAAAAAGTCAAGGTCAATGAAACAAAAATTAGATTCTTTGAAAAGATCAATAAAACTGAAAAACCAATTGCTAGACTGGTCATGAAACACAGAGAGAAGATTCAAAGTACTAAAATCAGAAATCAAAGAGGGGACATCACCATTAATCTCTCAGAAATAAAGATAAATGCATTCATCCACTCCAAAGAGCATCTGAACTAAACTATAGATTTGATTTAAACTATCCCTTGTTTTATCAAGTGGGAACATAAGTTATATGGTCAGAGATGTAAAGATTTTGAGCTAATGTTGATTCACATTGTAGTGTCTTACCATATTTGTTTTTTCAAAGTGCTGCACATTGAAAAGGAAAGTACTGTGTTTACAAATCTGTTTGGAAATGTTCAAGAAAACTTTTTAAATAAATGTTTGTATCGAGTATCCAAAAAAAAAAAAAAAAAAAAAGAATAAAGGAAAAAAACCCATCTTCATTTCAATAGACTCTGAAAAATCAATTGCCACAAACATCTTTTCATGAAAAAAATGCTTGAAAAAGTGAGAATGTAAGGGAATTTCCTAATTATGATAAAATACATCAATTTAAAATTTACAAATACTCTAATTCATAATAGTTAATGTCTGAATTCATTCTCATGAAGATCAAGAATAAGGCAAGGATCTCTTCTAGCCACTTCTATTCAACATTGTACTTGAGGTTCTAAAGAGAGAAATTAGTCAAGAGAAAGAAATAAAAGGAATCTATATTGGAAGAAAAGAATTAATCATATCTCTTCTTACACATGACATTCTCTTGTAAAGAATAAATCTAAAAAGTCAACAAAAGTACAATTATAATGAATGAGTTCAACATATATATGTAGCCACATCTTCAATATATAAAATTCAATAGCATTTTTACATACTAGCAATTAACAATCTGAAATAGAAATTAAGAAAAATTTCATTTACAATAATATGAAAATGAAAAAAAATTATGAATAATATGAATATAGCTCTTAAAAGAACTATAAGATTTGTAAACTGAAAACTGCAAAGCACTATAGAAAGAATCTCACAGTATCTAGATAAATGAAAAGATACCCACTGTTCATGGATTAGAAAACTTAATGTTGTTAAGATAGTAATACTCTCCAAATCTACCTAAGGATTCATAACATATTCAATCCCCACCATCAGAATCTCAGGTGGATGTTTAAAACAATAAACTCATCCTAAAATTCATTCCAAAATGAAAGGTACCCACAATAGCCTAAGGAATCATGGCAAGCAAGAGTTAAGTTGGAGGACTCAGACTTTGCCGTTTCAAAACTTACTAAAAAGCTAAGAAATCAGGATATTGTGGCTTTAGCATAAGAATAGATATACAAATCAGTGAAATAAAGTTGTGAGCCCATAAATAGATACTTATAATAATAGTTAATTGATTTTGGACAAGGGTTCCAATACAATTCAATGAGGGAAAGAATAGTTCTGTTATTCTGTTCTGGACAATGGGCTATCCTCCTTCCTTAAAATCTTAATTAACACAAAAATCAACACAAAGTGGATCATAGAATTTAATAAAGGAGCTATATCACAAAATAATTAGAAGAAATTATAGGAGTAAATAATTATCATCTTGGTTTATGTAGTGGCAAAAAGGTAATTCAGTAGAAAATGGATAGACTTTTCAACAAATGAATCCAGAACAATTGTGTATTCTGCCTTGCAGTGACCCCTTCTTAATCTTATTTCCTCAAAATTCAGTTTAAACATTCCACCAACATACAATGCTTCTAAGTGCCCCTCCTAATATAAACCAGATCCTCTGTGATTCTCCTGCAACACCCCCTTCTGATTTTTTTGTGTGTTTCTTACAATTTACATCACCTTGCAGTTACAGGTTTGTGTATCATTTCTTTTGTATCAGACACACAAATGTAATGGAAGCACTAAACACTGTTTTTCTCTCCTTTATACAACTGGAACCATGCTTTAAATATCCATGTGCACACAGAGACACAACCCACTAAGTAGTTTTATATGATTGAGTGAATAAAAGAATGAATAATGGTAAACGGATCGATTTAAATTACTTTGGATCTTGGAGAACAGAGGGCATTCTGGAATTTTTATTTCAATGTATTTTATATTCTTATATTTTACTTTTCTTTAAACCAATTGTTCCTACAATGAGAAATGTTTTATAGGGAGTGCCTGAGAAAGCAATTTAGCTTTTAAAACTCAAAAATCCAAATCTTTAGTTGTATGGACTTATATCTCATGAGGGTAAGTGGAAAAGTTACTTGTTATGCCTTAAGGTAGATAACACCCAAACTCAGGCACATTGAATGAAGATCACTTGAGAATACCACATGCCCAGTGAAGCTAGGACAGACATGTGTTACTGGGAGTGGGGGACTCAAGGCAATTCCTCTTTTATGAGCTTACTCTTAATTTATTTGTATTCCTCAGTATAGAGTAAGTAGTCAAGAAATTATCTGTCTTATCAGTAACTGGTGATAAAATCAAGAAATAGACTTACCAGGGAATAAACATAAGAGCTAATATCTTAAAATAGGAAACCAGAGAAAAAGACAAAATACAACAGGAAATGATTGCCATATAAATGAAGAGGATAAAAATCCAGAAATCATCTAAGAATAAGAACAGAATGTGGACATACCAAAAAAAGCCTTTAAAAATCATCTTAAAAATGCTCAGAGAGTTGAGGGAAAATACATAGAAAGAACTCAAGTATATCAGGAAAGCAAGTTTTATCAATAAGAGAAACAAGTACAGGGAGAAATTTTAAAAAGGAAGCAAACAGTACTACTGGAAATGTAGAGCACAGTAACTGAAACAAAAATTTGACTGGAGAGTTTTAAGAGCTGAATAGAGCTAGCAGAAGAAATGATAAATGAACCTGAAGACAAGTCATTTGAAATGAGATGAAATGGAGTAGAAAGAAAAAAGAAATGTTAAAAGAGAAAATAAACTAAGACAGCTATGGGATATATTAACCACACCAATATAGATATTATGGGTCTGAAAGAAAAAGAAGAGAGAAAGGATCAGGAGAAATATTGCAAGAAATAATGACAGAGAATCTCCTCAAATTAGGAAAAGATGAGAATATGCACATCCAAGAAGCTCAGAGAACACTAAACAAAAAACATGAAGATAAATATGCCCATGATATACTGGTTACACTATCAAATGAAAAGGACAAGGAGAGTTCTCTGAAAGCAGCAAGTAGTGTTATGTACAAGGAAGTCCCAATTAGATTGTCAATTTCTTATCAGAAACCTTGGAGGAAAGAAGGCAGTTGGCTGAAAAACTTAAAGTGTTGAAAGAAAACTGCAGGCAACTAAGAATTTTATATATGGTGAGACACTCTTTCAAAAATGACAGGGAGATTAAGGCATTCCCAGGTGAAAACTAAAACTGAAGGTTTTCATCACCACTAAATCTACCCTAAAACAAAGGCTAGTTAGAAGATGGCATAAGAGTAGGTAGGCACGGCTCAGCTCTTTCATAAATCAATAGAGGAAGGGCCAAAATCTTACCCAAGGGAGCTGCTTTAGGGATCTGCAGACCAAGGGGAATGCTGCCCATCATCCAGGAGTGAGAAGGACAGAGAGACTATGAGGCCTAATGAAAACCATGAATTATTACCCCTATAGCAGGGAATAGCACATATACCTCAAACTCAAGGGAAATAGCCTTGGTAAAAGCCTTGGTTCACTGCAGCCAACTGAGTGGGAAAAGAACATTCACCTCCCTAAAAGGAAGAGATATCTGGAAGAGGTCAGAGAGTGATTTCTCTTCAGTGAGTTTGGCCAGCTGAGCCTCCTTTGAATCTCAAAAAGTATACCCTACCCATAACTAAAGTGGCCCCAGTGGGTGGGAAAGTGGGATCTGATCAGGCAAGCAGTCACACACAACTGCCCTGGGAGAGAGCTGAACTAAATCAGTGAGGAACTAGGTTAGTGAGGAACTAACCAGCCCAGGAGTGATAAGTCAAAATGTTAGAAGCCCAACTGGCCTAAAGGAAAAGAGGGAAGGGAGAGCCAGATAAGATTATAGAAGCCTACCTTACCTGTGGAGTGAGTGTAGCTCAGTGTAGGAATGGTGTTCTCATATACTACATCCAAGTATCTTCTAAAAGAAGAGATCGAGAGTGATCCACTGGGTTATCAGGCACCCAGCCAATACCATGTGACAAGGAACTTATAGACTGAGATTTTGGTTTTACATTTTTTGGTCTGTTATTTTACATTTTTTTATAATTTTTATTCTTTATTTTATTCACTAAAACCAGTTACATCATATGTGGAGGGCAGGTTACAGGGCTATTGATTGATGAGCACCAGCAGCCAAGGACATTTCCTAAGGACCTAAGAGGGAAGCCTGTTTTCCTGGATTGATTTTGTTTTTTGTTTGTTGTTTTTTCTTTTTTGATTTCCTTTTATTTTCTTTTGGCTACATTTTCTTCTTAGTTCTTAATTTCTTTTCTTTATCTCATTCTTCCCTCTTCTTTTGCTTTTCTTTCATTCCACATTCTCTTACTTGGTCCTCATTCTTTTCTTCTTCTTTTATCAACTTTCCAGTCATACTTTATTCTATTTTTTTGTTGTTGTTCATTTTTTCATTCCACCATTTTTATTCTTATTCCTTTGTATTTTTTATGATCTTTCACATTTTTTTCTGGGCTCTTTTATACTTCCATTTTTAGCTTTTTAATTATTACTTTTATTCTTTTTCTCTCTTATCTCTTTCATTTTAAATGGTCTTAATTTTTTCAAGGGAACACAGACAAATATAAGGATATATAATAAGTGGAACCAGATGTCAAAGAGGAATCTAACACAAAACAATACAAAATAAAACCCAAGAATAGAAAATGAAGCTTTTCATATGAAGAAGCCCATCAAGAAAAACATATGCCTAGGCACCAGCAAAAAAAAAAAAAAAAAAAAAAAAAAATTCAAGTCATATTAAGAAACAGGTAGAAAAGGCCCATTCTAATGAACAAACCAAAAAACAGGAGGCGATGCAGAACATGGGACAACTAATCAAGGATGTGTAAACAAATATGAATCCACATAATCTAGTGAAGGAAGAGATGAAGGATAGTAGGAAGACACTGGAGGGGGCGGCATACTGACAAAATCATAAACATACATAAAAATAAAACAGATATGATTCTGATGAATGGCACAATGCAAGAAATAAAAAATACACTGGAAGCACATAACAGCAGATCTGAATACGGAGAGGACATAATTAACAATATCAAAGAGAGCATATCTAAAATTGGACAGATAGTAAAACAGATAGATAAAAAGATAGAAAAAAATCCAGCAAGGACTTTGGGATTTTAATGACAAATAGAAATGCACAAACATATGCATTATAGGCATCCCAGGGGGAGTGAGAAGGGAAAGAGGGCAGAAGGAGTGTCAGAGTACATAATGACTGAAAATTTCTTAACTCCTTTGTGGGACATGGATGTACATGTCCAGGAAGTGCAGCACTCTCCAAACAGTGTAAATCCTAACAGGCCTACACAGAAACATATACTTATTAAATTGTCAAATGCTCAAGACAAAGAAATAATACTGAAAGCAACAAGTGAAAAGATTTACATCACATAAAAAGAGATCTCAATAAGAATAAGCACTGATTCACATCTGAAAACATGTAGGCAAGAAGGCAGTGGTATGACATCATTAAGGTGCTAAAAAAAAAAATGTAAAACCAGACAAGAATTCTGTATGCAGAAATGACCGAAGGGTCACAACTGTGGAGGGGAGGATCACTGGTATGGGGTGTCAGTGATGGGGGAATGCATGGGTTCTGGTTCATCTGGGACATGTCACTAAATCATAAGAATATGTTTAAGTGTCCATGGAGTGTGGTCTTAGTGGGTGGAAACCCACACAATAACCAAAAGAATGAAATACCTTCTGGGGAGTTATGTTACATTTTCTAAAATGCCAGTGAGAATACCCTGAGTACAAGAGCAGTGCCTAGTGAAGAAAGACAGACAATTCCACAGACCCTTGATATCGATGATTGTAGTCATGGCCATTTTCTTGTGAAATTGAAACTTAGCCTATTGTTATATATTACCTAAGACTTACCTCCTTAAAACCCTTCTTCTTCCTCAAATGAGGTCTCTCTCTAAGCCAAACTCAGCATATAAATGCAATCACTACCTTCCTCCTGGCATGGGACATAACTTCCCAGGATAAGCCTCCCAGGCACGGAGGCATTATTACTAAATGCCAATTAGATATACATCTGGAAAAAATACCTTGACCAGAAGGGGGAAAGATTTAATACAAGTGGGTTTTTATGGATAAGAAACTTCAACATGAATTGGGATGTCATTCCAGAGGTTATGCTTATGCAAGTCTCAGCAGGATCTCATTGACTGCCACAGTAAACAGTGCCTCAAATAACAGGGCTCCAGAGGGCTCTAGAGACATCCAGACACTATGAGCAGTGCAGACAATCTCAGGAATCCAGCACCCTGTCATTGGGCCTTACTTTGGAATTTATGCTGCCCACTGTAGCTAGACTCTTTTATAGTTGCCCTACATATGATTTTTTGGGCCCTTCTATTTTAACCTATACTTATAAATATACTTGTTAATTATATGTCTCAGAGTCTCAAATCTTTGCTGTGTCCATGTTCCAGGTGGGCCCTGAATTTCAGCAAAGTTGAAACATCCACTCTACTGTTCATTGAACTCATCCAGGACAAGTAACAAGGAGACTATGATGGACATTGGCCATCCCAAGGAACAGAGTGTATCTGCAACCGCAAGCAAGATACTTCCATCCATCTGCTCCATGGGATCCAAGATCCCTCTCAATTAGAAGCAGAGTGGACATCACCACCTCCAAATCCCCAAGACTGGGGAATGAACAATGGACTAAAGTAGACTTATTATTATTCCATTATAGACATTATTATTCCAACAATGGAAGAACATTTATCATTGATATAAAAGGCAGTGGCCACCAGAGGTTCTGAAGGGAGGGAGAGGGAAGAATATGTGTAATATTGGAGCAATTTTGGGACATTAGAATTTTCCTGCCTGACATTGCAATGATAGATACAGGCCATAATATATTTTATCATAACCTACAAAATTATGTGGGACAAAGTTTAGGCTAAAATGTAAACTATAGTCTATGTTTAGTAGCAATACTTCAATACATTTTCAATGATTATAACAAATGTACCACACAAAGGAAGCATGTTGTTAATGTGGGAATATGTGGGAGGAGGAGGGCATGGGGTGTATGGGAATCCACTATATTATTTATGGAACATTAATGTAACCTAAATCTTTAAAAATAAAAAAAACAGTAAAAAACAGTAAAAAAAAAATTAGGGAGAATTCAAAACACTCACAGATAAACAAAAATTAAGAATGCTTGTCAAGAAGAAAGCTGTCCTTCAAGAAATACTAAAGGGAGTTCTGCAGGTGGAAATGAAAAAGAGAAGAGAGAAGGTTGGAAGAGAGTATATAATGAAAGATTATTAGTAAGAATAGCTAAAATGAAAGAGAAATATAAATAAAATATGACATATATAACCCTAAAGAGAAAATGGATAACATAGGTACTGCCTTGAAAGAAATAAAATTGAATGTTAATGGCAAATCTCTGCAATCAAAACACACAGATTGGTAGAATGAGTTAAGAAATATGACTCATATATATGCTGTCTACAAGAATCTCACATTAGACCCAGGGATGCAAGGAAGTTGCAAGTGAATGATCAGAAAGCAGTTTTAGATACAAACAGTAAACATAAAAAGATAGGAGTAGCTATACTAATATTGGACAAAATAAACATCAAGTGCAAAACTATTGCAACAGACAAAGAAAGGCACTTTATATGAATTAAAAGGTTAACTTATCAAGAAGTAAGTGCAATCATAAACATTTATGCACTTAACCAAGGTGCCCCAAAATGTATGCTGCAAACCTAAGAAAAACAAAGTGGAGAAAATAAGTACCTCTACCAATATACTGGAGGATTTAATACACCATTATGACCATTAGACAGGCTATCTTGACAGACAGACAATAAAGAAATAGAGACTTGGAATAATATGTTAGAGGATCTAGATCTAATAGACATATATACAACATTACACGCAAACACAGTATATATACTTTCTTCTCAAGCACACATTGATCAGGCTACAGATTAGACCACAGGCTAGGTCACAGAACAAGTCTCAATGAATTCAGAATGAATTAAATTATATAAATAATTTCTCTGACCACAATGGAATGAAACTGGAAATTAAACAGGGGCAGAAAACCAGAATAGGCACAAAGATATGGAAGTTAAATAACATATTCTAGACAATCAGTTGATAAGGGATTAATTGCAAAAGAAATCAGTAACTACCTTGCAACAAATGGAAATGAGAATAAAACATATCAAATTGTATGGTATGCAGCAAATGCAGTACTGAAAGGGAAATTTATAGCCAAAAATTCCTATGATAAAAAGGATCTAAAATCAAAGACCTAATTGCACACCTGGATTAACTGAAAAAAGAACAACCTAATACCAAAGCAAGGAGAAGTAAGGCATAACAAAGATAAGAGCAGACCTAAATGAAATTGAGAATAAAGAAATACTAGAAAAAATTAGCAAAACCAAAAGCTGGTACTTTGTGAAGATTAATAAAATTGACAAATCCTTAGCTAGACTAAGAAAAAGAGAGTGAAGATGCAAACACATAAAAGAAAAATGAGGGAGAGGACATCATCACTGATTCCACAGAAATAAAGAGTATCATAAGAGGATACTTTGAAAATTGCATGCCAACAAGATGGAGAATGTAGATGAAATGGAATAAATTTCTAGAAACACATGACAGCTTACGTTGATGAAACAATTGATGAATTCATTTTTTTTTTTACCAATCACAAGTAACCAATCTAAAATCTTCCAACTGAGAAGAGCCCAGGACCAGATTGCTTCACAGGTGAATACTACCAATCATTCTGGAAGGAACTTAAACCAATCCTGATTAA
>JAKSZT010014880.1:76788-93889 GCA_026826555.1 Tolypeutes matacus | reverse complement strand
TGCATCCTCTTCTGGAGAATGTGTTAGTGCTTTCCCAGTTGTATGCTGTGCCAGTAAATTTTGTCAAGGGAATGTAAGTAGGTCATTGTTCTTATTTAGCGATTAAGTATGGTTTAAGGAGATATGTATAGATGCCAAGATGACAGGTAGTAAATATGCTGGTGAAATTTGTGCATCAACTTGGTTAGGTTATTGTTAGAGGTTCCTTCTCACTATCTTTGCAGTAATTAACAAGCTGTGATTCAATTACCCCAACATGATTTAAGGAAGGACAAGTCCCTCCTTAAGCCTACGTGTGAAAACATGGCACTTCCCCAAAGGTTGGACAAAAAGACCACATGAATATGGGAGTAAAGTGAAATAGGGAGCTTCCTCCCTCCAGACCAAAGCCCCACCAACCCCTCCAGTACTCCAAGGACACATAACTCCCTAGCTCACTAGCCTCTAGCTGTACAAGGGAAATTTTTCACCTCTAGAACTTCCTATTAGCCCCCGCACCTTACTCAAACCCTTGACCCCCTCTCACCAACTGTCATTTCCCCACCTAAGAATATACTGTATAAATTCAAATCCCTCCTTTCCAGGGGTGGGCTGAAGTCTATTTCTTCAGACCCTCTCTGTTGGGAGAGCTTCCCAAATAACTTTCTGCCTGCAAACATCAGTCTCCGTGTCCCAGTGAGCGCTGTTTTTCCCAACATTTGGCACCAAAATCCAGGACTCGGTTTACATTGAAACTGATTGATTGATGAGTAATCTCCCCCCTGTTGCAGCCAAATGCCCATCCAACACCTGACATCTAATCTTTCTCTTTCTGGGTGATTTAAGGGTTTCTCCACCAGAATATCCTACTCGCTCTCTCTGTCCTTTTTCTGTTGTCCAGGACAACCCACAGAAAATTCCCAGCACTAGGTCAGCAATCCTCTCTGTCCCCAAGGGCCAAGGTGGGCGGTAGGCCTGAGTTATCATAGGATGAAACCTCTTGGCTCCAGAGACACCTGGCTCCAGACGCAATTTCCTATTTCCTTGGAGATTTCTGACTGATTTGGGGATGCCTGTCTCACTCAGAATCTCCCTTCTTAGTGTTCCTTAGTCTAACCCAAGCCACCTAAAATGAGGAGTTCAATTTCAGACCCCTCCCAAAATTGACACCTTCTGGGTTTTCTCCATCATAACCTTACAACCCTGTACCTGGAAGAAGAAATCAGACCTAAATAGCTCATTTCTATTCAACTTCTGTGTGGCTGCAATACAAATTGGACAATGAAAGTCATGGCCATAACAGGGCACTTACACTTTCCAAGTTCTCTGAGACTTAGAGAACTTTATCCAACAATGGCAGGTGGTCAGAGATCCCTTACATTCAGGCATTCCTTTTCCTTCCTTTCCTCTCTCTGCCAATCCTGCTCTTCCTACCAAATTCTTCTTTATACCAAAAACCTTCTCAGAAATCTTCCTCCTCAACACCCCCACTCCCTAAACCTAAAACTTATGAACACTCTGACTTTGATCCCTCAGATCATGCCTCCCCATACCTTGTCCATATATTCCTCCAGTGCTATCTCTGAACTCACTCTCCACCCCTTCTTCAGACTTCTAACTTCACACAGACCCCAGCTCCTCTCTTACCTCTCCAGAAAGTAACGGGAGCTGAATGAATAGTTAGAGCACACATTCATTTCTTACTCTCAGATTTAAGGCACATAGAGGACCAGTTAGGATTTTTCTCTTGAAACCTCTACATCATTCTTTCCACCTGTCTATCCACAGAAGAAAAAGAACATATTTAGCTTACAACCCAAACCCTTGCAAATATCTTAAACCAACAAAACGCTGCCAACAGCCCTGTCAGAGCCATGGCAGTCCCCTGAAAAACCTAGCTGTAACTCCTCCACCCTCCAGAGTTCCCAACAGACACTCTATTCAAGCATGTACAAAAAACCACCAAGACCATGCTTCAAATGCAAAAAGCCTTGTCACTGGGCCAAGCAGTACCCAAACCCACAACCTCCTTTAAGGCCATGCCCACTGTGCAGGCAAAGAATCCACTGAAAGTTCAACTGTTCACATAACTCTCAAGGCAAAAGAGCATCGGTTACCCAGTCAGACCCAACCCCCGACTTCAACCTCCCAGACCTTCTAGAACTGACAACAGACAATTAAAGGTACCCAGGAACCACGCAGGCCCCCACACCCATCTCCAAAGCACAACCTCAGGTAACTCTGATGGTGACAGGTAAGCCAATTCTGTTTCTTATTAATGTGAAAACCACTTTCTCTGCCCTTCCCAAAGTCCCTAAACCCTTAATTCACTGCTCAATCTCAATAGTGAAGGTCAATAAAATAATTTTACAACCCCTCTTTCACTGTACCCACTAAGAAAAACCCCTATTCATACACTCACTCCCTCCTCTGCGTACCCTTTTTCTGCCAAACTGTCAATATGAAAATCTAAGATACTAAAATTCCTATCATTGTTGCCCATCACAAACAAGTCACAGTTCAGCTCAAAAATCCTACCCACATCCCATTCAAGCCCCAATATCCTGTCCCTCTTGATGCCCTGCACAGTATCAAACCTACAAGTCCTCACCACTTACAAGTAAACTTTAGCTTACTCCTTAATTTTAAATCTAAGTGTACTCCTAAAAAGTAATAATTCAAAATACATGTGTTAAATATCTGTCAATCTGAACTGCTAAATTAAAGCTTAACTGCATTTATACTGCTCAAATATTCCTAACTGGTTGCTGATTACTAATAAAAATATTTCTAAAAACAAGCTTGGATATTACAGACAACACTGATTCCAGAAAAATCTTAAAAGCAGTAAATCAGAAATGTAAAATAATAAAAAGCTTAAAAACAGCCATACCAAAAGAGTAAGAATTATAAGTCAAATTGGGGAAATTTATGTTTCTGTTAGTGTGTCTAATGAACTCATTAGTCTGACAAATTTGTTTAATTTTGATGGTAAATGTATTCTATTAGAAGTTTACATTGAAACAGTTTCCAAAGTTGTTTTGATAACTTAAATCTATAAGATATATAGAATGTGTTATATTCTTTGTATTAGAGAAAAAGAAAGTAATTTTGTCCTAAGATAAAAGGACTGGTTATTAAGAAAGAATAAAATGCAGGACTAAACCTGAATGAATACAGAAAGTGTGCGGAAAAAGAATTATTTTAGTTAAAGTTGAATAAGATTTACTGGGTCTATCCATAAAGTTTTAAAAGTTATAGTATCAAATAGGATACAAATGCAAAGTTAAAATTTGGTTCTTTCTCTGTTAAAGTAACAAAGTTTCTTAAATCATTGGTCTGTTTTAGCAAAAGTTTACAAAAAGCTTTTCTCCTGACTAATCAGTGTACAAAAAAGTCTCCTTTATAAAAATAGCTTCTTGTACTTTAACCTTATCATTTCCTTGGCTGTTTAAGGAAAACAAGTCTTATCACTTTGAAAAAAAACACATAATGTTCAAATCTAACAACTTTTAATGTTTTACTTTCTCAAAATCAAATCCTGAAAGATATCTTTTATTTCAAATTATTTCAAAAGATTTGTTCTTTCACCTTAAAAAATTGAAGTAATAAAAAGTTGAGTCCATTTAATATATTTTAATTTGAATGAAAAGTGTTTAGAAAGTGCTATAAAGTTAAAAGGGATTCTTTAATCCTCTGTTAATAAAAGTTGTAAAAATAAAACTTTCACATAAATACTTAAAGAATGTATAAAATTCCTGAAAATTTAACAATGTTCCAGCACAATATTACATTAAAATATAATGTTGTTAATCATGGTTGTAGTCATTATTAAAAACGGTATATATCACAAAAACTGCCTCTCTATCTGGAAATCAAAAAGCAAATGCTTTAACTCATACATGTCTGATTCACACTGAAAACTGCCTCAGGATAGATGCTTTGACTCAGACTTGTCCAACTCACATTGAAAGCTGCCATAGGGTGATATATAACAGCAAGCTATCATCAATTAAAGTAACACCACTGCCGTATGCAGCAACCCTAAATATTGTTAATTACAAAAATTAATACTAGTTATGTCACTATCAATTTGTTTTAAAACTTGCTAAAGCTTTCTCTAATATCTCCTTAAGCAAATCAAGCCAGCCTGCATTCACCTTCATGTGAAAAACCCAAGGGTGGATTTTGCAGTGCTTCACCAAGGCTGTGTGCATAACCCAATTGTATTGTCTCTCCTGGCCTGGTGACAAAAATCTGGCTGCATGAAAAACCTGTAGCTGTAATTTTATTTTGTTATATTAATAACATTACATTAACAAGTAATTCTTTTTACAGAATTAAAAGAAGTATCAGAAATAATAGTATCTTACTTTAAAAACCTGAAATGAACAATTGCAGCAAGCTACAAAGTCTTGGCTGTCTATCAAATTCTAAAATGATGTTTAGTTAAGTAAAACAAAAACTATTACCTTCTGCTGTAATTGATAAAGTACAATGTTTTCTCAAATTAATAGTCTGTAATATTGTTGCAATACTAAAAACCTTCATCCCTCATTTAGCTCAAATACTAAAACCATTATAAGTGTTAATCAGAAATGTTGTGCATGGAAATGAGAAACCCCCTCAGCAGGCTGCTTTTTGGGAAAGGACAATAACTCAAGTTTGAGCAGTAAGGGGGTGGTGAACCTTAACTTACCCTGTAAATTAATGTAGCCAGTACCAATATTGGCTCTGGGTGGGGTTTGTGGCAGACACAACATTCTAAACAAACACCCCTTGGGCTTTAGTCACAATTGTGAGAAGAAGCCCAAGTACAAGACAGGAACAATGAACTGTTGTGGGCTGCCCTCTGTGGGGAAGAGAGATCTGTGGAAGAATATCTGGGACATCTGCAAGCAGTGACAGGGAATTATCTATCATGTCCCTGCCCCCTCCTCTAACATCTCTCTTGAGACTGTTAAAGCAAATACCCTCGCGAATATCCAGAGCCATACCATTAATACCCAAAAAGGAGCAGAGTGGCCCCACCGAAAAGGCAAATATCATGGATACCCGACCTTGTAGTGCCTAGCCCAGCAGTTCTGACTGCCTGTCACTTGCCAGCAGCTCATGAACATCACCTACGAGTGTCCTTCGTGCTCACTGCAAGACTGCGACATCTGTCCCCTCCTCTTCTCAGAAGGGGCGAGGTATGCTTTCAGTGCTGCAGACCCTGCAATGGAACTCTTGTAATTCGATGCTGTGGGCTGTAGCCACAGCTCCAGTTAAATGCTGTGATGATTAGGCTAATGTGTTAACTCAGCCAGGTAATGTGTCCAGGTGTTTGGTCAAGCAAGCACTGGGTTAACTGTAATCAAGAGCATTTATGGACTTTGGTCACCAGTGAGTTACTGCGTGGATGGCTGATTACATCTGCATCAATCAGGGAGATTGCATCAGCAATGGATGACACTTTTATCCAATCAGTTGAATGCCTGAAAAGGGGAAGTGATTTCAACGTTCAGAGAGAATTTCCCAGCTTGTTTTTGGACAGCCAACTTCTCCCAGAAACTCATCAAGGACCTTTCATTAGACTTTCATCGGAGCCCCTGGCTTGCAGCCTGCCGGTGGAACCTGGACTTCTGCATTCCCACGGTTGCGTGAGAGACTCTTATAAAATCTCATATTATTGACAGATATCTCCTGTTGATTCTGTTTCCCAATAGAATCCTGACTAATACAGATCCTAACAGCAAGACCAGACAGGCGCTAAAGTTACAAGTTAAAGTGCCAGCCACCCCACAGTCCCCCAAAAGGGACAGTAAGCATAATTTGTTGTTGCCTATGCCTCAAACTATACAAACTGGGAAAATAAAGTCATTTTAGCCATACTATGCACCCTTTCTGGAGGGGAATCTTAAATCCATGAAGAACAACAATCACCCAAACATTATTATGAAACCACAGTTAATAATCCGAAGTCTCCTATTCCCGCTAAATCTCTATGTTATGTCTATGTAAACTCTTCTTATACCTAAACTAATTTTTAATGTCACTCAAACCTCACAGCATATGGCCCATCAAATAAGTTATATTAATAATCTAGCTACTGACACTATGGCTGATTAATTTTCCTCATTATCTTAGCTCTGAATCTCATAGTTAATTCCCATACTCGCCCCACTAATTACCCTCCTTCTTTTTTTAAAATTTTTATTTATTTATTTTTTTATTGTTTTTGAATCAAACAATATATTACACAATATATTTGGTTCATAGTAATGCATTCATACAGTATTTGTCCTTTTGTGTCTGCCTTGCTTCACTCAACATAATGTCATCCAGGTCCATCCATGTTGCCATATGCTTTATGACTTCATTTATTCTTATAGCTGCATAATATTCCATCGTGTGAATAGACCACTGTTTGTTTATCCATTCATCTGTTGATGGACACCTAGGTTGTTTCCAACTTTTGGAAATGGTGAATAATGTGGCTATGAACATAGGTGTGCAGATGTCTGTTCGTGTCACTGCTCTCAGTTCTTATGGGTACATACCCAGTAGTGGTATTGCAGGGTCACATGGCAAGTCTATATTCAACTTCTTTAGGAACTGCCAAACAGTCCTCCATAGTGGTTGTACCATCCTGCATTCCTACCAACAGTGAAGAAGTGTTCCTATCTCTCCACATCCTCTCCAACACTTGTAGTTCTCTGTCTTTTTAATAGTGGCCATTCTGATAGGTGTGAAATGATATCTCATTGTAGTTTTGATTTGCATTTCCCTAATCATGAGTGATGTTGAGCATTTCTCCAAAGAAGAAATCCAAATGGCAAAGAAACCCTCCTTCTTTTAATATAAGCAGGACCATACATTCTCCAGGCTATAACGCAGTTCATTCAAACAACAGCCTGGAACAGCAC
This sequence comes from Tolypeutes matacus, assembly GCA_026826555.1. NCBI lineage: Eukaryota > Metazoa > Chordata > Mammalia > Cingulata > Chlamyphoridae > Tolypeutes > Tolypeutes matacus. The sequence continues at coordinate 87,002 of JAKSZT010014880.1, read as the reverse complement.
AGAATCACGTGAGCAACCTGCTCCTAATGCATGAAATTCAATACCAGCCATTAGCCCCTAGAACCCCACTGCAACAATCCAATGAAACCCCGCTCTAGCCCTCAACAGCAGGAAGGAGCCCAAGATTATAACTATAGGACTCAATCATGAATATCCTCATTCCTCTCATTTCTTCACGCTTAAGATCAATCCTCTCACCTGTTATAACACCTTTACCCATGTTATTGCTGCTGCTTCTTTTTGGTCCTTGTCTCTTACAGCTCCTCTCCCAACTCATACACAGAACCATACAATCAATGACCCAGGAATGCGTGGATGGCAACTTCCTGATACATGACAATCAATATCAACCCCTGGAGGATCTGAAACCACAGCCCCTGGATGGAATGGAGAGAAACTTTGCTGCACCCCTTGACAACAGGAAGTAGCCAGATTGAGCTGACGCCCCGAATCCCCTCACCCTCCCATCCTGCCCAGTATCATATAAGGCAATACCCAGGCCCCCCAACATATATATATATAACCAAAGAGTTAGGAATGTTAGAGGTTCCCCCTCACAAGGTTTGCAATAATTTACAAGCTGTGATTCAATTCCCCCAACATGCTTTAAGGAAGGACAAGCCCTCCCTTAAGCCTACATGTCTGAAAACATGGCACTTCCCCAAAAGTTGAACAAAGAGACCACGTGAAGATGGGAGTAAAGTGAAATAGAGAAGTTCCCCCCTCCAAACCAAAGCCCCACCAACTCCTCAAGCCCCCCAAGGACACATAACTCCTTCTATATGTCCTTCTAGCCGTACAAGGGAAAATTTTCACCTCTAGAGCTTCCTATTAGCTCCTGCACCTTACTCAAGCCCTTGACCATCTCCCACCAAATATCATTCTACCGTGTAGAAATGTATTGTATAAATTCAAATACCTCTTTCCATGAGCAGGCTGAAAGCTATTCTTCAGACCCCCTCTGTTGGGAGAGTATCCCCAAAAACTTTCTGCCTGCAATCATCAGTCTCCGTGTCCCAGTGAGCACCATTTTTCCCAACAGATATGAAGTTCAGTTGTTTGGTCATCAAACAATGATCATTTGGATATTTCATAGATTTAAATCATAAGTCATTTGATTGCAGCTAAGGCTGATTACATCTAGAGGCAATGAAGGAGCATGCCTCCAGCAATGAGAGACGTCTCATCCAATCATTTTAATGCCCCTTAATGGCAAAATTGTGGTGATGAAAGCACAATTCTCTGATTATAATGAGAGCTGGTCATTGTACACTTTAGTTGGATTGTAGGGTATGTATAAAACTTTAATATTAAAAAAAGGTGAAGTGATATTTTCAGTAGTCAAAGAGAAAAATTTTTAGCTCTACTTCAGCCAGCTTTTTCTGGTGAATGGATCATTGCCTTCATTGAGTTCCCAACTGGTAAACTTCCCTACAAAATTCAGACTTGGCAATCGCCAAGGTCACATGAGTCAAATCCTATAATAATTCTCACAATATTCATATATATACACACATATGTAAACATAATAATGCACATATATATACATATACACATACACATATATCCTGCCTATCCTGTCAGTTCTGTTTCCATGGAGAAATGTGACAAATACATTGAGTGACCAGGAAACCCAGAGATTCCTAGAGCATGGGAATTCCTTAGGCGTAAGGTGCAGGCCAACTTGAAAAAGAAGAAAAATTGGAAGACTCACACTTTATGATTTAACACTTATTACAAAGCCACAGTAAAGGAAACAGCTGCTGGTTTTAATAGGATGATTATAAAAATGTGCTATCATGAATTGTAATAAATGTTCCACACCAATGCAAGGTGTTGGTGTTGGGGTGGCATATAGGAATCGATATTTTATGCATGATTGTACTGTAATCCCAAATTTCTATAATAAAGAAAAACACACACACAAGACAAATGGCACATTACAGGCACAATCACAGACACATAGACCAAAGGATTCAAACTGAGAGTTAAGAAAGAAACCTCAGATCCATGGCAATTGTTTTTGAGAAGTCCACTCTATGGGGAAAGAATAATCTATTCTACAAATGGTGTGACAGTACAGGATATACACTTGAAAAAGAATGAATGTGGATAACTACCTCATGCTATTTTAAAAATTAACTCAAAATGAATGAACAACTTAAATATACCAGATGAGATTATAAACCTCTTAGAGGAAAATATTGAGAAAGATAAGGCAACAAAGAAACTCAGAACTCAGAAGAAGAGATCAGGCAACAAAGAAAAAATAGATAAGTTGGAGTTCATCAAAACTAAAATTTTTGTGCTAAGGACATTACCAAGAAAGTGAAAAGACAATGAAGATTAACGGAGAAAAACATTTTTAAGCACTGTCTCTTAGATGATTTTAATATCCAGAATATATTCAGAACTCCTACAGAAAGACAGACAATCTAATTATAACATGTGGGATGGACATTAATAGATATTTCTCAAGAGAGCCTATACCAATGGTTAAAAACACATGAAAAGGTGCTCAAGCTCATTAGCCATTAGGGAGATGCAAATCAAAAATACAGTGACATACCACATTCCATGCATCACATGGGCTATTTGAAAATCATGGGAAATAATATGGGCTGGGGAGGACTTGAAGGCAATGGGAATCCTGATACATTCTTGCTAAGAGTGTACGAGGGTGCAGCAGCTGTGAAAAACAGTGTCACAATTGCTCAATAAGTTAAATATATGACTAACATATGACCCAGCATTACATTTCTAGAGATGTACCCCCAAATAACTGAAAACAGGGACTCAAAGATATATATGTGTATCACTGTTCAGATCAGCCTTATTAACTACAGCCTATATCCAACAATAGATAATTGAATGAACAAAATGTGGTATGTATATCAAAAGAGATATTATTTAGCCATAAAAAGTAATAAAGTTCTGATACATGCCACAACATGGATTAAACTAACAGACAGCAAGTTCAATGAAATATGCCAGACATATACAGAAAAACATAATATTTCTTTTTTATGAAATAATTAGAATATGCAAATTCATATTGACATAGAATACAAACATGGGTAGAGGTGGCAGGGGGAAGTCGGAATCAATGCATAATGTGTGCACAGTTTTTTATTGTAGTGAAGGAAAAGTTTTGGTGAGGGTAGCACAATATTGTGAATGTGATTAATCCCACGGAACTGTAGGCTTGTGTGTGGTCGAAAGGAAAATTTAAGTTATGTGTATATTGTTACATATTATTTTTAAAATTGAGAGTAAAGAGAAGATGACAATTTAGTGCAGGGCAGGATCATTGGACTGGACCTAAAATGGAGGGGAAATTCTGAAAAGGAAATTTGGGGGCAATTGAAAAAAATTGGAATTATAATGTATGCTTTATATCAATGTTAAACTTCTAGAACTGAATTCATATATTTAATGAGGTGAGAAATGTGAATATCTGTTCTTAGGAAATATGCATGGAGGTATTACATGTAAAAAGATCATGGTGTATGCAACTTACTATCAAGTTTTAGAAAATAGGAAGATAATTAGATACATAGAGAGACAATAGATAGATAGATGGATAGATAAAATTATACAATAATGGCAAAATAATAAGAGTTGGTACATCTCAGCATATGAGTACAGGGTAATAGAATTCTTTGTATTATTTTTTCAATTGTTCTTAACTTTAAAATTATTTTGAAATGAAAGTTACTTAAAAAAAAAAAAAAAAAGAAGAAGAACCAACATGTATATATGAGTCATCCCAAAGTCTTCTCATGGAAAACAAGAAGACTTGTGAGGAGTCTCAAGGTGAAATAAAGGCAACCATTGGGCAGGAAGAATTTAAATGAGACACCTCCTATCTTTGGCTGAGTACCCACCAGCCCATATGTATAAGGAAACTGCCTGGACAAAGGAAAAAAACACAAGGAAGCAGGCTAGCAGAGGGCGTACACACACTCAGGTAGCAGGGCAGGTTCTGATTCAGGATCTTTCAATCAATAAGTATATGTTGAGCATCTACTCTATGTAGGAACTGAGCATAATAAGACCAAATCAGACAAAATTCCCTGCCTCATGGGCTCCCATTCTAGAGGAGGTGTCAGATAGTGACACTAGACATCAAATGTAGGGAGAGTACACAGCACCTTCCTTATGACACTCTCATTGCCCCAAAGATATGGTTGTGCCCTCCCATATTTTGAAAGTACAGGCAACCTTAAAAAACAACTTTTAAATAAGTGGGTTTTGGGTCAAAAAGAAAGGCCAATGATTTTACAGAAGTGTGAGGGAATGTGAGGAGCTGAAGTGGAAGAGGCTGGCCAGAAACCATTCTGGGGGCTTTCGCCTCAAGAAAAATAAAACAGTGGTTGGGATCAAAGGGTTGGCTGGGGACCAGGGACAGCCCCTGAGAGAATCTGTCCTATATGAACCTTAACCTCCCAGCTCTAAAATGTAAAGTCATGGCTCCCTTCTCTTTCCCCAGCTACCACATCTGGAGATGTTCTGGATGGTCATTGTCAGGCACAGGATCTCAAACCCTACAGGACACCATGAGTGGGCAAATAAGTAGGCAAGGCCAGGCCTAGTATTTGGCTTCCTATTTAGCCAAGCCCAGCACCACCTCCTCCTTCCTAGTTATCTGGTAGGAGTGCTACTTGGAGGACATCTGTCAGTCCCCAGACAATCCTGGATTCAAAGAGGTGATGGGTTATGTGTAGCTCACCGCGACTAGTCAAGAGCTGGAGCCCTAGGCACACATCTCATTGCCCAGTTGAGTACAAGGACCAAATTGAGACAGAGCCAGAGGGTGAGGTGGACTGGGGGTGAGTTGCTATGAGGCCGGCCCGGGGAATGGGGGGAAGACGTTGATACTGGGCTGGGAACAAAGATGAATCTCACATAAATCATCTGGTAGACTTCTGTATGGGAAGGCTCCCTGGTGGGATCCTTGGGCTTGTGCTTCCCTTAGGCACAGGGATACTTTTCACTTTGGAGACATACCCTGAACACAGTCATGTGGGCAAATTTCCTTCTGCAGAGACCTGCTTTGGACCACTAGGTTGCTCCTTGCCAGTGAGGGGATCTCAAGGGATAATTGGGGATTTTAGGGGGGATAAAGGGGATGATATAGACTCCCAAATTGCTGACCTTCTTTATGATGCCCCAATGATGCCTCCATCCTTCTCCACTGCATCAACCTGTGAGGGAGACATAAACAGGATCAGGCAGGGGTCTGACCGAGAAGGCGTCACCATGACTGGCCCTGTAATACCCAGAGGCTCAAAAGGGATGACAGGAAGGTACTCAGATGGGAGAGGGTAGCATGGTGTGAATGTGCATTTAAGATAAAACAAAGACTCCTGACACTTGCCCACACTGATTAATGGAGTCCCTTCCTGTCCCTGTCCTCCAGGGGTCCTACTCATTGAACCTCTTAAAAGAGCCCAATCAACCAGTATTCTTATTAATGAAACTTTTGGGAGAGCCAGGAGAGGTGATTGGAAGTTTGGGTTCCCACCCTGGCCAAATAGCTGTGACCTGAGCCTCAATTTCCTCATCTGTAAGATGAGTGATGCCGGCATCTACATCTTGGCTTAGTTGTCATCAGGTGGAAGGATTATGGAGCTCCCTTCAGGGGCACTGGATGAATGGATTGAATGTTTGCTTTCAGGCAACCATGAGTCCTCAGTAGCAGAATCTTCTATCTCCAATGGGGCTGAACTGCCTGGACACGGAGTTGGTGAACTGAGACCTAAGTTCTCCCAGGCTCAGTCAGACCTACCAGGAAAGATCTGGATGGCATATTCTCCACCCCTATCCTATACCATCGGAACTGCTCTGGTGTATCCATATCCCACTCTGTTAATGCATCTAAACCTCACAGGGTGGGGGGGGCTGGAGGCTGGTGTTCTCCGCTGCCCATTATACAGTGGAGCTGCTGAGACTCAGAGGCTTTCTGTTGAGGGAGATACTTAATTGCTGACTCAATTTCTTGGATAAGGGCCCATTTGAAATATTTATTTGACTTCGAATAGGCAAGGAACAGTGTCTTCCATAAAAGGTAGTGGGAAAAGTAGGTGCTTATATGCAAAAAAAAAAAAACGAGGTGAAACCTTAATTCAAGTAATATACAAAAATTACCTCAAAATGGAATAAAATCCAACTTAGGAGCTAAACCTTAAAAATTGTGTAAGAGGAAACAGAGAAAAACTTCATGGCTGTAGATTTCCAAAGATTTTTGTGGCATCAAAAGCAGAAGGAAAATATAAAAAAATAAATAAACTGGACTTCGTGAAAAGTGAAAAAAAATTTGCATTAAAGGACAAAATCAAGAAAGCAAAAAAACAACCTATAGAATGGGAGATAACTGTTACAAATTATATATCTCATAGTGTTTAATTTCTTAGACTATATTATAGAAAATTGCTACAACTCAATACAACTGGATAAAAATCCTATTAAAAATGGGCTAATGAAGGACATGAAGAGATATGTACAGCAATGTTCATGGCGGTATTATTCACTATGGACAAAAGTTCTTATCAACCCAAATGCCTTTCAACAGATGAATGGATAAACAAATTGTGATATATACATACAATGGAATATTACTCAGCTATAAGAAGGAATACAGTAGAAACACACAGGATAAGATGGATGAATCTTGAGGACCTTATGTTGAGTGAAGCAAGCCAGGCACTGAAGGACAAATATAACATAACCTCACTGATATGAATTAAGTAAATTTAGCAGACTCACAGAGATAGAGCCTGGAAGACGGGTTTCCAGGAAATAGAAAGGGAGAGGAAGGTTGTGAGACAATGCCCACAGGGCAAAATCTATGATAAGGTGGAAATATGCAGTTGTACAGTGGAGGGGCATGACAGTGGTATAATGATATTGTTGGGTTGGGTGGTGCTGGTTTGTCAGAGGGGTGGGGTGGGAATTGTGGGTTGGATTGTCCATGGAACTGGGAGGAGGACTGGGAGAGGAAGCAGGTGAACACTGGGGATTGGCGGGTATATGGTTGAAACTACAATGTTGGGAATGCTCTTTTGGCAACACGGCAAGTGAGAATTGCTGGTTTGGGGGGTTGGATGTGGGGGAGCATTCAGGACTGGGTGCACCTGGGGCAGCCTTCTAGGGAGTGTGTGAGTGTTCATCTTGCCATAGAGTGTTATATCAGTGGGTACAGTCCCACACTATGAGCTAAAGTATTGGACTCCCATTCCACGGAGGCCTGCTATATTCTCAAATAGAGAGGCAGGATGTCCCGAGAGCATGTCCGGTACCTAATAGAGTAGGGCAGACCAGTGTTGTTGCAAGTAACTATGATTCTTGTCCTTCAAGGTGTTTGCTTTGTGTCCTGAGGGATGGGGGAGGGAGGAATAGAATAGATGGAACAGGGGACATTTTGGGGGAGAGGGACATGTTCTACATGATCTTGCTAAGATGGATACAAGCCATGCTGAATTGCATCAAAGTTTATAAAAGTCTATGGTCCAAAATGTAAACCATAATGAAAACAAAATTTACAATGGTTGGTAGCTATGTTTCAATATTTGTACATCAGTTCGAACAAACTTACTATCCACATACAATATGTTATTAATAGGGGAAGGGGGAAAAGGGGGAGGATGTTGGTTATATGGGAGACCCCTGTATTTGGTACGTGACTTCTGTCTAACCTAAAATTTCTCTGAGGACGAAATGAAAAAAGGAAGACACTGGGGTAATAAATGGTAGAAAATGTCACTGTGAATATAGGAAAGAAATCTTACAGTGAAGAAGGGCAACAAGTCAAAAATTTTTTTAAAATATTTTTTCCATTATTTTTATTATCCCAAATTTTTATTGATTCATTTTTAAAAATTTTTTGAGGGGTTTTATTTCTTATTTTTAAAACTATCATTGTTATTTCATTTTCTTTTTGATTGCATCTGGCTATTTTATTGGCTTAATTATTGAGGAAGTTTTGAATCACAGTAGGGCTACAACTGTGGCAGAGATGGATCCTTGGGGCAGGGTGTCAGTGATGGTGGATACATGGGAGGAAGTTCACCTGGGCATATATATAAGGAATATAAATTTGTTTAAATGTTCATGGGACATTGTCATGGTGGACTGAGATTCACAGAACCAAAGGAATATCAAATTCCCATCCTGGGGTGCGCTGCCACATTCTCTATTGGATACCAAGAATCCCCCAAGTACAGAGGCAATGACTAGTGAAGGAGGATGGTCCATTGTTGGGCCATTGATATTGATGACTGTGCATATGAACCTTTACTCTTGAAATTGAAACTTAGCCTGGCATTATAGGGTACCTAAGATTTGCCTCCTGAGAACTTCCTTGCTTCTCCAATGAGTCCTCTCTTAAAGCCAAACTCAGCATATAAATAAATTACCTTCCCCCCAGCATGAGACATGACTCCTGGGGTTGAGCCTCCCTGGCACCAAGGGATTATTATCAAGCACGAACTAGCAATACAACTCGAAAAAGATGACCAAAAGGGGGAAAGATAAAGACAAATGAGTTTATATGGCTAAGAGACTTCACAGTGAGACATTCCAGAGGTTAATCTTATGTACATCTCAGCAGGATCTCACTGACTGCAAAAAATCCGGACAATATAGTCAGGGCAGAAAGCTCAGGAATTTGGTGCCTTGCCAGGGAACCTACTTGGGAATTTATGCTCCCCAGAGTGACAGAGCTGGACTCAGTTGTGTTTTCCCTACACATGGCTCTTCTGTCCTTATATTTGAACCTATAATTTTTACTAGAGTTGGTAGAGTGTATGGACAAGAGACTGAAATCTTTGGGCTGTCCATGTGCCAGCTAGGCCCTGAAATTCAATGGAGTTGCATCACCTACTCTCTAGTTCATTGGTCTCACCCAGGAAAACTACAAAAAGAACTGCAAATCAATCCTGAAGCAAACAGAAGGAAAAAGAAATAATAAAGAATTCAGCAGAATTAGATAAAATTCAGAGCAAAAAAACAATAGAGAAAACCAACAAAACCAAAAGCTGGTTTTATGAGATCAATAAAATTGACAACCCCCTAGCTGGACTAACAAAGAAAAAAAAGAGGGAAGATGCAAATAAATACAATAAAAAATGAAGGTGGCAGGAGTTATGACTGACCCACAGAAATAAAAGGGATTATGAGAGGATATATTGAAAAACTTCATGACAACAAGCTAAACAACCTAGATGAAATGTATAAATTCCTAGAAATGCACAACCAACCTACACTTATGTTACAAGAAATACAGGAACTTAACAAACCAATCACATTTAAAGAGATCGAATCTGTCATCAAAAATCTCCCAGCAGAGAAAAGTAGAGGACCAGATTGCTTCAAAGATGAACACTACCAAGCATTTCAAAAAGAATTAACACCCACCAATCCTGTTTAAATTCTTCCAAAAAATTGAAGAGGAGGGAAAACTTGCCCAACATATTTCATGAGGCCAACATCACCCTAATACCAAAGCCAGATAAAGATAGTACAAGAAAACTACAAACCAATCTCTAGTGAATATAGATGCAAAAATTTTCAACAAAATACTTGCAAATAGAATCCAGCAGCATATCAAAAGACTTATAAGGTAAGCATATGTGACTCAAGAAATTGGGTTTCCATCTACCATGTGGGAGGCCCCAGGTTTGATTCCCGGGGCCTCGAGGTGAAGGCAAGGTGGCCTGTCCAGCGTGGAGAGCTGACGATCCTCATGGTTTAGAGAGCTGACAGTTCTCACGGTGTGGAGAGCTAGCTCAGCAAGGTGACACAACAAAGAGAGACTAGCAGACACACATAAACACATAGTGTGGGGAAACAGCAAGCAAGAGTGGCAAGGTGGAAAGATAAAAAAAACTTTAAAAACCTTTAAAAAAATAAAATTAAAAAGACTTATACATCATGCCCAGTGGGATTTATTCTTTGTATACAAGGCTGGTTCAACATAAGAAAATCAATCAATGTAATACACTATGTTAACAAATTGAAGTTAAAAAAAACACATGATCATCTCAATCGATGCAGAAAAGGCATATGACAAAATCCAGCATTCTTTTTGATAAAAACACTTCAAAAAATAGGAGTAGAAGGAAAATTTCTCAATATGATAAAAGGCATTTTTGAAAAACCGACAGGCATCCTTGTACTCTATGGGGAAGGATGAAAGCACTCCCTCTAAGATC
>JAKSZT010014880.1:65556-76688 GCA_026826555.1 Tolypeutes matacus | reverse complement strand
CATCCTTGTACTCTATGGGGAAGGATGAAAGCACTCCCTCTAAGATCCAGAACAAGAGAAGGATGCCCACTGTCACAATTCTTATTTTATATTGTACTAGAAGTTCTAGCTAGGGCAATTAGACAAGAAAAAAAAAATGAAGGCATCCAAATAAGAAAAGAGGAAGTAAAACTCTCACTATTTGCAGATGACATGATCCCATATTTAGAAAATTTTGAAGTATCCACTACAAAGCTATTAAGCTAATAAATGAGTTCAGCAAATTGGGAAGATACAAGATCAACATGCAAAAATCAGTAAAAAATTTGTACACTAGTACTGAACAATCTGAGTAGGAAATCCGGGGAAAAATTTCATTTACAATAGCATCAAAAGGACTCAAATACCTAGGAATTAATTTAACCAAAGTAGTATAAGACCTATATGCAGAAATCTACAAAACAATACTAAAAGAATGTAAAAAGACCTAAAGAAATGGAAAGACATTCAGTGCTCATGGATTGGAAGACTAAATATTGTGAAAATGTCAACCTCACCCAAATTGATTTTTTAATTCAATGCCATGCCAATGAAAATTCCAAAAGCCTACTTTACAGAATTGGAATAGGCAATTACCAAATTCATTTGGAAGGGAAAGTGCAAAAGAATAGCCAAAAGCATTCAAAAAAGAAGAGCAACATGAGAGGAATTTCATTGCCTGACCTTGAAACATATTACAAAGGTACAGTGGTAAAAAACAGCATATTACTGACATAAAGATAAACACATTGATCACTGGAATAGAATTAAGAGTTCTGAAGTAAACCCTCACCTCTACAGCCAACTGGTTTTTGGCAAACCTATCAAGCGCATCTTGACGGGACAAAATAACCTCTTCAACAAACGGTGCTGGAAGAACTGGATATCCATAACCAAAAGATTGAAAGAGGACTGCTACATCATTTTCTATACAAGAATCAACTAAAAATGGATCAAATACCTACATATAAAAGCCAAGACCATGAAATGACTAGAAGAAAAATGTAGTGAAATATGTTCAAAATTTTGTAGCAAGTGGTGGTTTCTTCAACCTTACATCCAAAGCATGTGTTACAAAGGAAAAAATAGATAAACGATACCTCCTCAAAATTAAACATTTTGCACCTCATAGGACTTTGTCAAAACATGAAAAGCAGATGGTTCAATGTTAGAAAATATTTGGAAACCACATGCCCCATAAGGGTTTAATATCTAAGATATAAAAAGAGATGTTGCGGCTCAGCAATAAAAATAAAACGACCCAATTAAAAATAGGGCAAAAGACTTGTAAAATCTTGTTGGAGAGGATGTGGAGAGATAGAAACATTAATTCACTGTTAGTGGGAAAGCAGAATGGTACAGCCACTGTGGTGGACTGTTTGGCAGTTCCTAAAGAATTTGAATATAAACTTGCCACTTGTAGCAGTTTATTATTGTTTATGAATTCCTAAAAGAGGTATTGGATGATGTTTGTAAGCTGGTCTGTTCCTCTGTGCATATTAGATTGTACTGTATTCAGAGGTTCCACTTTTGCTTGATTAAATTATGATTAAGGATTTGATTAGGCCATGTCAGTAGGATGTTGAGTTCCTGCCCCCTTGGTGGTCAGGGACTCAGAGAGAAAACGACATTGCAGAGGAGACAGTTGGAGTTTTTGAACTGGATCCCCAGGAAGTAAACACACAGGAGAAGAACACAGAGGAGTAGAGACAGCTCCGTAGACACGGTAGAGGCCCTGGGAAGAAAGAGAGCCCGATCATCCACAGCTGACCTTGTAGAGAGAACAGAGCAGCCGAGCCCCAAGGGAACAAGTCCTGGGAGAGAGATGAGTCTTATTCCAGACTACAGATGATATCAGAAGAAGCTGGTATCATAGAGCTTTAAGAGGAAGAGGAAGCCTGTATCCTTGTAACAGTTGGCATCCATCTTGCTCCAACACATGGCAACAGACTTTGCTGAGGGAAGAAACTTATGCCTTATGTCCTGGTAAATGTAAACTTCTACCCCTAATAAATACCCTTTATAAAACCCAACAGATTTCTGGTATTTTGCATCAGCACCCCTTTGGCTGACTAATATGCCATGTGACCCTGCAATGCCACTACTGGATATATACCCAGAAGAACTGAGAGCAGTGACATCAATAAACATCTGCACCCTGATGTTCATAGCAGCATTATTCATGATTGCCAAAAGTTGGAAACAACCCAGGTATCCATCTACCTATGAATGAACACACTGTTGTGTATTCACACCAGGAACTATTATGCAGGTGAAAGAAGAAATGATGTTGTAAAGCATATGACAACATGGATGACCCTGGAGGACATTATGTTGGGCTAAGCAAGCCAGACACAAAAGGAAGAATACTGTAGGTGTTACTATGAACTAAATATATTGTGTAACATATTGTATAATTAAAAAAAATTTTTTTATATGTATCCAGTACATTTAATTGAGAAATGTATGTTTTTATTCAACTGTTTTTCCTTTTTCTTTTTAAATTTTTGTTTATATTTTCAATTAATAAATGCATAAAATAAACTTTTAAAAAAAGTATTTAATGAGAAATGTGGGGAAAGAACAGAGCTTACTGAGACATAGGAGTAGGACAGAAATAAACACTGTCATTTGATGTCGGCTCCTCTAGGCAGAAAGAGCAATTTGGCTTGTGCCTTTACCTTTGTTAAACCTTTCATTACTCCTTCCCTTGTTAATGCTAAGAGTAGAAGCCCCAGCTGTTATTGGTTACCCCAAAAACATTAGGGGCCAATGGTGAAGCCTGTATGGAAATTCCCATGCCTAGGGGAGGCTCCAGAAAGAGTCCCATCAGGGACCTCAATGTCAAGGTTTCAGCTGGGTTTCTCTGCCTTGTTGTCAGTGGCCATGTTGTCTATTGGCCATGTCCTGGCTCTTCTTTTCCTGGTTTCCCTGTACTAACCTGCCACACTTACACCACAGGCCTTGAGTACTAGGGTCTGGGGCTCTTCTACAAAATTGGGGAAATCACTGCACTAGGAGGGGTGTATCCTAACAAGAGGAACTGTCTCCAAACACTGAGCCCACCTCCTCTCTGGGTCTCTGCCACCCCTCCTTAGGCCAGCTGCATTGGGGTGGAGCACCAGAGGCAAGGGGAAAGGGTGCCATGACCTACTCTGCACTAGATCCATTGACTGCCTGAAGGTCCACAGAGATACACCTACCTGTAGCAGCAGGGAGCAAGTGGATGAATAGTGTTATCTCAGGTGCCCATGCCTCCAAACTCTCCATCTGAACCACTTCCTGAGCCTCTAGGTCCACCTGGCTTTGTCGTGTATAAGGGCGGGGACCCAGCAGAAGTGGAGCACACAAAGCAGGGGAGTCGGGATGGGGTTGGGATTGTGAAGGGATAGGGTGGCTCATGCCCCAGGAGAAGAAGTTGGAGTATTGCGCATGCTTGCTGCGGAGCAGGGCCCAGTCCGAGGAGCATCCTCTGTCCTGTGCTGGCCTCCAGGGCGTGTGCAGGTTTGGGCACAAGTCGGTCTCCCAGCGTTGTGCCCACCACGATCCCTTGTTTGGGAACCTGTGGGCTCGTGTGCGCCCCTGATATGGGGTCCTCCCCACTTCCTACCCACTGGCAGGCAGCCCAGCACCCTCTCATCGCTGAGTGGCAGTGCCCTCAAACAGTTCTTCGCGCAACCCCTCAGTATGCAACAGGGAAAATAAGACCCAGAGAGACACAGGCACGGCCTGCCCTGGAAGTTCCATCCCCCGAGCCAAGGGCTGAACCCCCTCCGCTGGATTTTGCTTTGGAAATGAGAGCTTTTACTTCCCGGGAGACCCTTCCCTGCTACTGCCCATGTGAAGATTTTTTGTTTTGGCATCCCTAGAAGGAAGCACAGAAACACTGAATATCATGGTGGGGAGATTTCAGTTGGATCCCATGCTGGTTCCCACTCCTTTTTATAATTGGTCCTTCTCTAAATTCAGTGTTAGCGATATTGTTCACCATGCCATGAGTTTATAGTGTTTTCTCACATCCACCTGATGACCTCTCTAGGAAATATGTTCTAGTATGATCCCTTTGTGCAGCAGGGAACCTTGGAAGGCCCTGAAAGGCAGAATGACTAGTTCAGAATCCAAAACTGGTCGAAAAATAAAGTCAGGTGGAACCCAGCCCTTTCTCCTCAAATTAATTGACATGTTAATTTATGAAAACGAATGGATTGGTCCTTATGTAGGTCTGAGGAAGGAATCCTAAGGGGTGTTGAGTCTTTCTTTTCAGAGTAATGAAATTGTTCTAAAATTTTAGACATGATGAATGCACAACATTTTGCTCATACTAAAAGTCATTGATTATACACTTTGGATAGAATAGCCAGAAACAACAGCTATGTACAGTGGGGGAAGCATAGAGAAAGCGAGAGGTGAGGAATTTTATTGTTTGTTTGTTTGCTGTTGATTATTACCATTATTATTGAAATAATGAACATACTCTGATAATGATTGGAGTGATGAATGCACAGCTATGTTTATACTGAATAACAATGATTGTACACTTTGAATGAATTGTAAGCTTATTAATATGTATCAATAAAATTGATTTGTTAAAAAAAAATAATTCCTGACTTCAACAGGTCTCGCAGGAGCAGAGTGGAGGGATGTGTTGGGGAAACTGAGCACAGTTAGGCAGATGACAAAGGAGAGGATGGTAAGCAATTGGCTGCTCAGAGTGGCACCTGGGGAAGAAAAGGCCAGGAAGGGGCCTCACTTCTGTGGAGATAGACCACAACAGAACTTAGAACTGCGTAACCAGGCACCATGGAGACAGCTCCCTAACTGCTCACTTGGGCAGAGACCTTTGAGGGAACAAGTTGTTTTCTCCCTGTTTACCTCATTTCCGAGACACTGATTCTATGAAAACCCAGAGCGAGACCGTTTTTTGATGCTCCAGGTATTGGCTGAGCCTTCACCCTTGAAGACTCTGGCCATTTACCAGGAAGAACCCAAAGATACCTCAGGGAGCCCAGGGCAGGGGAATGCAGACCAATCCATCACTTGGGGTCGTGCCTGGGACGCCTCAGCAACTCCCTCTCCAGGATGTGTGTCAGAGAGGAGGGCAATGAGTGGGGACAGACCCTGGGCAGAAGCAGATGGGTGAGGGAGGGAAGCCTGGTGCACTCATCAGTTCACTCCCAGGTCATGGCTGGCAGGACAGGAGCTGGGGAACTGCTGGTGGAGCCCATCTGCCCACAAGTAGATCCTGAGCCGTGGAGCTGTCATTTCTTTGTTCCTATTGGGTCTATGCCTCATGTGGGAGTTGAACTTCATGTGAGCTGGAGCACCTTGATGACGACAAGGCAGGGCCCTGATGAGTCCCAGAACGAATGACTGTCAGGTGCTGTCTTTGTAGAGCTTCACCCAGGAGACCAGCGAGGAGCTGGGCAACAGGGTCAAGGACACGAACTCCATGATCAGGGTGCAGGTGCTCCACACCTTACATAAAAGCTGCACAGTCTGGAGGTGAGAGTGTGGGGAGAGCGTTCTCCACACACAGGGCCCAAATCCAACCCTAGAAGCTCCCCCATGTTCCAACCAAGGGCTTTCCCTGAGAAGTACAGTTCCCACTTGCAGAGTAATCTGGGACTCCACCCCAGTCCCTTCCCTTCGGTTCCCCACCCGGCACCAGTTGCAAATTCACATTTCCTATTGACAGGGATATCAGCTGCTGGTGAAGGACAAGAAGTTCAAGGGGCCCTCAACTGATTGCAACACCTCAACCATCCACTACAGGCCCAGCATGAGGATCTGGAGCCAGCTGTGGCCGAGAAGAGGCTAACATGGACTGGGGTGTGTGCCTGAGATCCCATGGGTAAGAACATGTGGGGAGCATACAGGTTGTGCTAGTAGGAAAGAGAAACCTCAGACTTCTCTTCCAGGGGTCCTCTGTCTGCAAAGGCTTCCTGGGGTGCATTCTGATTTTGGGTTTCTCCAGAGCAATGGAATATTTACTGACTTGGGGAAGCCAAGGTAAACATGTTGCTCAACAATCTGTCTCTTACAGCTCCAGGATCATATCCAGTGCAAACAGTGTTCCTTGCTCTATCTCCAGATCCATCAGTAGTGCCAGAGAGAGCAACTCCTGATGATCTGGAGCCTCCTCCAGCTTGAGCTCTTGAACCAGCTCTGGAGCCACACCCAGTCTCATCACCAGCTGTAGCAACAATGGAAGTGGCACCAGCTCGATCACCACCTGTGGATTTGGACACAGCTCCACAGCTGGAGGAAGTGTCATCACCAGGGCCAGACACAGAGCTGGATGTAACACCAGCCCCATCTCCACCAACACCACCCCACGTTGACCCAGCTGATGAGCTCAAGCCAGTGCAGGCATCTGATCCTGTTCCAACTTCTCAGCTCCAGACATGGCTGGAGGAAGAAATGGAGACACCTGCACCACATCAGTTCCTGGCTTTTTGGGTGTGTATCATCTTGGCTTTCCCCTGTGTCTTTTGGCTGTTATATCATCACCTTGCTGTGTGGTTCAGTGGAGCCTGGGGTCTCACCCGCTCATGGAGCCTTATGGCACATTCATTAGCAGAGCCTGATGGTGCACAAGCACACCTTCTATATTTTTCTTTACTTTATCAGGAGGTCACGGGAATCAAACCATGTCCCTCCATTTGGGAAACGGACACACAACCATTTGAGCCACATCAACCCCCTCCTCTATTACATTTTAATTTTAATGGACTTTTATATGGATTCTTTTCTGGTATCACAGTCTTGAGATCTTTGGGAAGGGATCAAAGAAGAAGCCCTTAAGGCCATTAAACAGAGATTATCATGCAGTGTTGTCAATATTCATACAGCATGAAGGCTGGCAAATAGATTTCAACGTAGTAAACCACATTAACAAAATGAAGGAAAACAACACATAATCATCTCAATAGACAAAGAAAAGGCATTCATTAAAATCCAGCATTCTATTTTGATAAAAATATTTCAAAAGATAGGAATAGAAGGAAAATTCCTCAATAAGATGATAGGCAAATATGAAAAACTCACAGCAAACCTCATACCCAATGGGAAAACGGAACAAGAGAAGGATGTCCACTGTCACAATTGTTACTCAATATTGTACTAGAAGTTCTAGCTAGGGCAAGTAGACAAGAAAAAAAAATTAAAGGCATCCAAATAGGAAAAGAGGAAGTAAAACACTCACTATTTGCAGATGACTTGATCCTGTATTTAGAAAATTCTGAAGTATCCAAGACTAAGTTACTTGAGCTAATAAAAAGAGTTCAACAAAGTGCCAGGATACAAGATCATCACTCAAATATCAGTAATGCTTGTGTACACCAGTACTGATCAATCCGGGTATTAAATCAAGGGGAAAATTCCACTTACAATAACAACAAAAAGACTCAAATATCTAGGAATTAATTTAACAAAAGAAGTGAGGGCCTATATGCCGAAAACTATAAAATAATGCTAAAAGAGATCAATGAAGACCTAAACAAATGGAAAAACATTTCTTGTTTATGAATTGGAAGACAAAATATCATGAAGACCTTAGCCTTACCAAAATTGATTTTTTGATTCAATGCCATGCCAATCAAAACTCCAACAGCTTACATTACAGAATCAGAAAAGGCAATTACCAAATGCATTTGGAGGGGAAAGTGCACCTGAATAGCCAAAAGCATTAAACAAAAGAAAAACGACATGGGAGTAATTTCCCTGCCTGTCCTTGAAACATATTACAAGCTACATGGTATTGGCATATAGAAAGACACATGGATCAGTGGAATAAAATTAAGAGTCCAGAAATCAACTCTCACCTCTAGAGCCAACTGGTTTTTGACAAACCTACCAAGTTCATATTGATGGGACAAAACAATCTCTTCAACAAATGGTGCTGGGAGAAGTGGCTACCCATAACCAAAAGACTGAACAAGGTACCCTCCCTATACAATTATCAACTCAAAATGGAACAAACACCTAAAGATAAAAGCCAAGACCATGAAATTACTAAAAGAAAATGTAGTGAAACATCATGAACCTTTGTATTAGGTGGTGGTTTCTTGAACCTTACATTCAGAGCATGTGCTACAAAAGAAAAAAAAGTGATAAATGAGACCTCCTCAAAATTAAAAACTTTTGAACATCACAGGACTTTGTCAAAAGGGTGAAAAGGCCATCAACTCAATGAGATAAAATATTTAAAAATCGCATGCCCCATTAGGGTTTAATATCTAGGATATATAAAGAAATGTTGCAACTCAACGACTAAAAGTCAAACGACACAATTAAAAAAAGGGCAAAAGACTTGAATAGACATTCATCCAAAGAAGAAAAACAAATGACAAAAAACACTTGGAAAAAATGCTCAGCATCACTACTGATTAGGGATCTACAAATCGAAACTACATGAAATAAAATTTTACACCTATCAGAATGGCCACAATTAAAAAGACAGAGAACTACAAGTGTTGGAGAGGATATGGAGAGACAGTAACACTTATTCACTTTGGTTGGGAATGCAGAATGCTACAACCACTGTGGAGGACTGTTTGGTAGTTCCAAAATAAGTTGAATATAGACTTTCCACTTGTAGCAGTTTGGCCAAAAATAGATATTGGATTATGTTTGTAAACTGGTCTGTTCCTCTGGGAACATTAGATTGTATTGGATTCAGAGGTTCCACTTTTGCTTGATTAAATTATGATTAGAGCTTCGATTGGACCATGTCAGTAGGACATTGAGTCCCTGCCCCCTTGGTGGTCAGGGACTCACAGAGAAAATGACATTGCAGAGGAGACAGTTGTAGTTTTTGAGTTGGAGTCCTGGGAAGTGAACACACAGGAGAATAATTCAGCGGAGTAGAGATAGCACCAGAGACATGGCAGAGGCCCCGGGAAAAGAGAGAGCCTGATACTCTACAGCTGACCTTGTGGAGAGAACAGAACAACTTAGCCCAGAGGGGAATGAGTCCTGGGAGAAAAACAAGACATAGCCTAGCCTACAGCTGATATCAGAAGACACTGGGACCAGGGAGACTTAAGATCAAGAGGAAGCCTGTTCCTAGGCATTCGTCGGCAGACATTTTGCTCCAACATATGGCAACAGAATTTGGTGAGGGAAGTAAGTTTCACTTTATGACTTGGTAAACTGTAAACTTCTACCCCCAACAAATATACTTTATAAAACCCAACAGATTTCTGGTATTTTGCATCAGCACCCCTTTGGTTAACTAATACACCACATGACCCTGCAATACCACTACTGGGTATTTTCCAAGAAGAACTGAGAGCAGTGACACAAATAGACATCTGCACACTGATGTTCATAGTGGTGTTATTCATGATTGCCAAAGTTGGAAACAACCCAGGAATCCATCAAACAATGAATGGATAAACAAACGGTGCTGTATTCACACAATGGACTATTATGTAGCTAGGAGAATAAATGAAATCGTAAAGCATATGAACCTGGAGGACATTATGATGGGTGAAGCCCCAGCTGTTATTGGTTACCTGACCAATGGTAGGGGCCTCTTGTGAAGCTTGTGTGCAATATCTGGGGCAGAGGGGAGGCCCTAGAAACAGTCCCACATGAGATCTCAATTTCAAGGTCTCAGTTGGGTATCTCAGCCATGCTGTCTGTTGGCCATGTTGACTATCAGCTGTGTTTTCTGATGGCCATTTCCTGGCTGGTCTTTTCCATACACATGTGCACACACACACACATACACACACACCCCTCACATTCCACGTTGTTCTCACCTTCAAGGATGCGCTAAGAGTTCACCTAATGGGGACTTTTGTGCCAAGCACAGTCATTGCAGTTTGACTGACATGGGTTCAAACCTGCACTGGGCCTAATCACAGCCCTGTGAGACACAAGTTAATATGCCCACTTCCCAAAGTTTCATTTCTCTCCATTGCAAAATGGGTGAGTGATCCTGACCCCATAATTATGTGGAGAGATTAAAGACAGGCAGGTAAGGCCCTCGGTGCCCACACCTCAGGAGGCCAACTGGCCCAGTGGCCCTCAGCACAGGACTAGTCCACTGAGAGTCAGCATGGGGACCAGGGGAGGCTCAGACCATGATTCTGAGTCCCACATCCTGACTGGACTCAGCTCCTTATGAAGCCAGGGAAGAGTTGAATTCCTCTAGGTTCTTGGCTATTTTTCCTAAAAGAATTTAAGAACACAGCAGGTTAGTTAGGCCAGAAAAAAAAGTACTTATCAGACTTCCAGGAAGATGGCAGACTGGAAAGACATCAGACTCTCTTCTTCTCCATAAAAATTAGCTATAGGAAGGTTGAAACAGCCTAGGAAAAGATCTTCTAGTGTATAGGACTCTAGGCAAAGCCTTGACAGTGCCCCGAGGTGAGAGGGACAAAGAAGGGGAATCGACAGGACAGAACTGTGAGTTGAAACCAATGACTGCTGCTGCCAGCACCCTCCCCCACACTAAAGACATGTTAGGATGCTCTGACATCTGGGCCTGTGGCTACAGATAAAGGAGGCTCCATGAATCTACCATGGCAGGAAAGGGGAGAGAGAAGAATAGAGCCTAAGGCTGACACAGCTTCTGTCCCACAGATTTAGTCTGCTGTATCCCACCAGTACTTCCAGGCTGGGTGGGACAAAGCCACGGTTTGCCCGAAGAGCCAGCACAGGACTGGAGAAATCTGACCCTCACAAACTCCTTTTCTACTAGCGAAGACTGATTGTGGAGGACACATCTCCCCAGGAAAGGAGAGAGAGAGGGACACAGCCTAACGATGACTCAGCTTTTGACTCACAAATTTAGTCCACTGTGTTGCAGGAGCCCTTCCAGGTCAGGTGGGGCTGCACCATTATTTGCCTTGGGAGCCAGAAAGGGACTAAGGATATACAATCCTTCTAATCTCCTTCTCTACTAACCAGGCTTGATTGCTGAGGACATAGTGTGGAGTGGAATTACTTCCTACTTGGGAAAATGAAGGGGGCTATAAGAGAAGGCTAAAGAGAGATCTTTAAGAAAGTTTGAAGTAAAAGGCTCTTAGCGTCCCAGCAGGAAGCTCTATCACATTGATCCAGTCTCTGTTGGAACAAATACACTCCACCATCATTAAACTCAC
>JAKSZT010014880.1:0-54021 GCA_026826555.1 Tolypeutes matacus | reverse complement strand
AGCATACAACTGGGAAAGCACTAACACATTCTCCAGAAGAGGATGCAAGTCTTTGGGTATTATTAAATCTTTTTTTTTTTTTTAATTTTAATTTTTTAAAGATACTTAGATTATACAAATGTCACATAAAAATTATAGGGTATTCCCATAAGCCCCGCTCCCCACACCTCCCACATTTCCCCACATTAACAACATCCTTCGTTAGTGAGGTACATTCATTGCAATTGATGCACACATTTTGGAGCATTGCCACTAAGCGTGGATTAAAATTTACATTGTAGTTTACACTCTCTCCCACCCAATTCTGTAGTTTATGGGGCCTGGATTTAAAACCAGATTGTCCTACCCTCAAACCCTTGTTCTAATCTGTCGTATTTATTTAAGAATTTTGGGGCGAGAAAGATGGATTTATTATTAAATATTAAACTTGATATCCTGTAATTTCAATAGACCCCACAAGGTGGCGAAGCTTCTGGGCTGTCTTCATCACTATTCCCAGACAATGCAGATGTACACCTCTGAGGGACTCACTCCTGTCTCTCCACCTTTCTTTTAGGAGTGACCATCTAATGCGTGACCAAGGGAGGAACTGGATCTAAAACCATTATTCCTGAATTTTTGATGGTTTCTTCTCACCCAGTATGGATTGTTTTGAGAATTAGGGGATGACCCCATAGTGGAGAACAGTGTACCCCTCCATCACACATTCCAGCTGCTTTTCTTCCTCCAACCCATGGAGAACACCTTTCCTAATTTATCTCCCAAATACACCTCACCTTAGTCTCAAGGGCCAACACGAAGGGAGGACTGGATGCAGGGATAGTTCCCCAGGGAGACCAAATGTTGACAGTTCTCCTTCCTGTCATGGCTTCAGTGGCAGGGAACTCACAAGAATATGGGATGCCTGGGAAAATATAGACACAAGTTCCCATGTGATCCTTGCTAACCCAAATTTCTTATGCCAGACCTGACTCTTTGGTGCTTATAAAACCCTTCCATGATGCCCTGTTCAAAGTCCAGCCCTGCACAAATTCCATTTTATTCTACAAGAAAATTATGAAATCTATTTGCCAGCCTTTATGCAGTGTTCATGTTGAGAACACTGCATGGCAGTCTCTGTTTAATGCCATTTAAGGGCTTCAGCTTTGATCCTTTGCCAAAGATCTCAAGACTGTGGTCCCAAAAAAAGGCTTCATATAATAGTCCATGAATATTAAAATGTAATAGAGGAAGAATAAAATATGCATCTTAATCTAGGATGTAGCTTGACTTAAATAAGGAGAACATTTAAATCTGAGCCACCTGTAAGTGAAGGCAAAAAGGGAAATAGCTCAGTTCACATACCTGAACTAATTGAATGAAGAATACAAATTCCCTTGGAGAGAAAAAACACACTTTGTAGTGAATGAGAGAACGATGAGTTAAAAATGTTTTTGGGAGGTCAGGTATAAGTACAGTTATTAAATAAAATTGTAGAAACCATAAATATGGCCAGTGGCTTTCTGATCCCCAAATATAAGAATCCCAGGTTCTTTGTGAGCCTCATAGAATTCTCCACACCCTTCCATGCACCCCACATGGCATCCTTCCCAAGTCCTTTTCCAAGATGGGTGCCCCCTAGAAAGGGCATGGCCAAAGTAGGTGTTTTCCTCCTCATCTGGAGTACTGAGCACTAAAAGTGCCATTCCTCCACACTTTCTGGATCTCCACTTGCCATACTTGGTGTGGGAAATCATGTGTGTCACATCCAGGATGCTGTAGGGAAGTCCTTTACCAATCCTCGGTTATTGTCCATGACTGGTTTTGTGGTTAGAGCTGTATGTTCCCCAGAGAAATATGTTCTTCTCTTGATTCCATTCCTGTGTGTGTGAGCCCATTAAAAGTTGGACCTATTGATGCGGGTATTTCAGTTAAGGAGTAGCCCAGAATGGGTCTTAGTCTTGTTACTGGAGAACTATTTATCCAGAATGAAACTCAGATGGATAGAGCAAATGCCAGAGAGAGATCAGCCAGAGGCTGAACATCAACAGAAAAAAAAAAGCAGGGAGAGGCCCTGAGAGGCCACATGTGCATTGCCATGTGACAGAGGAGGCCAGGAACAAGTTTTGCCAGCAGCCAGGAGCAGAAGTCCCGTCTTTGGGAAGAAAGTATGGTCTTGTGGATGCCTTTATGTGGAGTTTCTCTTAACATCAAAACCATGAGTAAATAAATTCCCATTGTTAAGCCAATTCATTGAATAATATTTGTTTGAGCAGCCAAGGAAATTAAAATAACTGGAGTGTCTCCAAGGCCACAATCACTTCCTGAGCCTACTCTGCCAAAAGTGGAAAAGGCAGCGTGGTGTTGAACTCAGCCTGGGGTGGCAGAGAGAAAGGTCCCAGACACAAGTGAGTGGAGCAGGCTACAGACACGGGGGCCTGCTGAGAACCCTGGTTCTGGGTTCCTGTCCCTGTTACCTGACATTCCTGAAGGAGGAATTTTGGCAAAGCCCCTTAGGCTTCCTGAGCTACAGTGTTCTCAGCTTTGACATGAGGATAATGACCCTTGACAGGTACAAAGATTGTGCACAAGTTCAGGTCTGAACTGTACCACAGCAACCAAAGGAGACAGAGGCAAATGAGTGCTTCCCATGTCTGACAGAGGGGAATGGAGAGTGACTGCCAAGTGGGTGTGGGCTTCCTGTTTGGGGTGAAGAAATGTTCTGGAAGAAGATAGTGAGGATGATTGCACAGCACTATAATGGACCTAAAGACACTGATATGTACACTTAAAAACAGTAATAACAAATTTAATTTAAGGGAAATTTAACAATAAAAATAAACCAAACCATATAAAACATAAAACACAAAGAAAAAGACAGAAGACAGAAATGTAGATGACTTCACGGGAGAGGGGAAGGAAGGTTCCGTTTCTTTCTACAGCCAAGTTTGGAGCTGAGAAGTTGGAGCACTATCTGATGTCTGCACTAGCTCGAACTCATTAGCTGGGTTAACCTGGGGAGGTGATGGTGGAGTCAGGGCTGTTCGTACATCCAGCTCTGTATCTGGCCCTGGCGATGACACTTCCTCCAACTCTTCACCTGCGTCGAAATCCACAGGTGGTGATCAAGCTGGTGCCAGTTCAGTTGGTGCTACAGCTGGTGATAAATCCATCTGCAGCTCCAGAGTTGGCTCAAGACCAAGAGCTGAAGGGGGCTTTAGATACTCAGGAGTTGCTCTCTCTGGCACTAGTGCTGGAGCTGGGGATAGAACAATCAACACTGTTGGCACTAGATCTGACCCTGACACTGAAAGAGGCAGGTTTTTAAGCACCATGATTACCTTTCTGATTGCCTTACCCAAGTTAGAAAATATTCCATTGCTATGGAGAAGCCCAAAGTCAGAATGCACCCCAGGAAGGTTTCATAGACAGAGGACCCCTGGAAGAGCAGTCTGAGGTTCCTCTTTGCTTCTGGCCCAGGTTGAGTGCTCCCATTTACTTCCCCACAGAATCTCAGGCACCCACATTGGTCCTCCTTAGTCTCTGGATGGCCTTAGTTGACTCCATATCCTCATGCCTGGCCTGTAGAGGATGGGTTTGCTGCTACGGATCAGTTGCAGGCACCTTGACTTTCTTGCTGGTCATCTGCAGATGATATCCCTGCTAATAGGAAATGTGAATGTGCAGCTAGCCTTGAGTGTGGATCAGATGGGAAGGGACTGGGGTGGAGTCCCAAATTCCTCTGCAAGTGGGAACTGTACCTCTCCAGGAAAACTTGGGATGGAGCATGGGGAGCTTCCAGGGTGGGGTCTTGGGCCCTGGATATGGAGAATGCTCTCTCCACACTCTCACCTCCAGTCTGTGCCGGCATTTGTGGAAGGAGTGAAGCACCTGCATCCTGATCAGTGATGTGATGTCCTTGTTCCTGTCATCCATCTCCTCACTGGTCTCCTAGGTGAAGTTCTACAAAGATAGGACCCGACATTCAGGCCGGGACATGTCAGAGCCCTGCCTAGTCATCATCAAGGGGTGCAAGCAAACATGAAGTTCAGTTCCTAGATGAGGCATAGACACCCATAGGCGCAAAGAAATGACAACTCCACAGCTCTGGATTTACACGTGGGCAGATGAGCTCCACCAGGAGTTCCCTGGCTCCTGCCCTGACAGCCATGACCTGGGAGTGTACTGATGAGTCCACCAGGTTTCCCTCCGTCACCCACCTGCTCCTGCCCAGGGCCTGTCCCTGCTGATTGCCCTCCCCTCTTACACACATACTGGGAGTCGGAGGTGCTGAGGCTGCCCAGGCACGACCCCACATGATGGGCTGCTATGCATTCCCCTTCCCTGGGCTCCCTGAGGTACCTTTGGGTTCCTTCTGGTAAATGGTGAGAGTCTGAGGGTGAAGTCTCAGCCAACACCTGGAGCGTTGAAAAACGCTCTGGCTCTGGTTTTTTTGTTGTTGTTTTTTTTTTTTTTTTTACTGTCAGAGTCTCAGAAAAGACGTAAAAGTAGAGAAAACATCTTGTTCTCTCAAAGGTCTCTGTCCAAGTGAGCTGTTAGGGGGCTGTCTCTAGAATCAAGGTGCCTGGTTACTGGGATTCTAAGTTCTGTTGTGGTCTATCCCCAAGGAAATGAGGTCACTTCCTGGGGTCCTCTTCCCCAGCCGCCCCTCTGAGCAGCCAATTGCTTACCCTCCTCTCCTTTGTCATCTCCCTAACTGTGCTCAGTTTCCCCAACACATCACTACACTCTGCTCCTGTGAAACCTGGCAAAGTCTGGAATTCTTTTTTTTTTTGTAACAATTCAATTTTATTGATACATATTGCTAAAGTTTATAATTCATTCAAAGTGTACAATCATTGTTATTTGGTATAAACATAGCTGTGCATTCATCACTTCAATCATTATCTGAGCATTTTCATTATTTCAATAATAATGATAATAATAAACAAAAAACAAACAAGAAAATTCCTCACCTGTCATTATCTCTATACTTCACCCACTGTACATAGCTGCTCTGTCTGGCTATTCTATACAAAGTGTATAGTCAATGACTGTTAGTATAATCAAAATGTTGTACAGTCATCAACTAAAAAAATTTGGAACAATTTCATTACTCCAAAAAGAAAGACTCCACCCCCCTTCAGATTCCTTCCTCATATCTACATAACCAATAAGCCATTTCATCCTTATAAATTGACTTATATCAATTAATTTGAGGAGAAAGAGCTAGGCTCCACCTGACTCTATTTTTCTACAAGTTCAGGACCCTGAACAAGTCATTGTCTCTCAGGACCATCCAAGTTTCCCTTCTACACAAAGGGATCATTCTAGAATGTATTTCCTAGGGATGTGATCAGGTGGATGTGAGACAACACTGTAAAACTTGTGTGTTGGTAACCTATGTGGCTAACACTTGAACTTGGAGAAGGATGGGTTATAACAAGGAGTGGGACCAGAATGGAATCCAAATTAACACACACACCCCTGGGATATTCTATATTTTTGTGTTTCCTTCTGGGGATGCCAAAAAGAAAAAAAGTTTCACATGGGTAGGACCCGGGAGGAGCCTCCCAGGATATAAGGGCTCTCATTTCCAAAGCAAAAATCCAGGGAAATGGGTTGAGCCCTGGATTGGGAGCATGGGACCTCCCAGACAGGCTATGCCTGTCTCTCTCTGGGTCTCATTTTCCCCACTGCACACTAAGGGGTTGTGTGAAGAACTGCTTGAGAGCCCTGCTGCTCAGCGATGGCAGGGTGCTTGGATGCCTGACACTGAGTAAGAAGTGGGAAAAACCGCGCATCAAGGGCAAACAGGAGCACACAGGTCCCCAAACAGGTGAACAAAGTGGGCACCATGCTGGGAGGCTGGTTTGTGTCCACACCTGCGCATGCACCAGGGGCCAGCATTGGACCGAGAATGCTGCATGGACTCGACCCTGCTCTGAAGCGATCATGAGCAGTACTCCAATTGCTTCACCTGTGTCCTGAGCCACTGGATCACTACACAGCCCCAACCCATCCAGACCCTCCTGCTCTGTGTCCTCCACTTCCGCTGTGGCCCTCCCCACATACCCAACAAAAGGAGGTGGACCTAGGGGTACTGGAAGTGGTGCTGATAGACAGTTTGGAGATAAGTCACCTCATAGTACACTATTCCTCCCTATGCTCCCTGCTGCTACTGGTGGCTGTAGCTCTTCGGACTTGCAGGTGGTCAGTGGATCTAGGGCAACATTAGGTCATGTCGCCCTTCCCCTTGCCTCTGATGCTCCTATCCAGCGTAGCTGGTCTAAGGAGGAGTGGCAGAGAACCAGGGAGGGGGTGGGCTCTGTGTTTGGTGACAGTTCCTGTAGTTAGGGTGCACCCCTCCTGGTGCAATGATTTCCCCAATTTTGTAGATGAGCCCCATGCCCTAGCACTCAAGGTCTGTGATGTAACTGAGGCAGATTAGTACAGGGAAAGGAGGAAAAGATGAGCCAGGGCATGGTGTACCGACAACGTGGCTGACAAACAACATGACCGAGAAACCTAGCTGAGACCTTGACCTTGAGGTCCCAGTTTGGACTCTTTCTGGGGCCTCCCCTTGGCCCAGGAATTTCCATGCAAGCCTCAACATTGACTGCTACCATTGTTGGGGTAATCAATAATAGCTGGGCCCCTACCCTAAGCATTAGCAGGAGAAGGAGTAATTAATAGTTTAACAAAGGTAATGGCACAAGCCAAATTCCTCTCTCTACCTAGAGAAGCCTGTGTGAAATCTCGGTGTTTATTTCTGACCTACTCTCCTATTTCTCAGTAAGTTCTGTTCTTTCCCTTTATTTCTCAATAAATATTTCTTTAAAAATTTATTTTTTACATTTAATAATTGAAAATATATACGATAATTAAAAAATAAAAAGTAAAACTGTTGACTAAAAGCATACATTTATCTATTAAATGTACTGGATACATATAAAAACTTTTTTTGAACCATCCAATATGTTACACAATATATTTTGTTCATAGTAACACAATCATACAGTATTTGTCCCTTTATGTCTCGCTTGCTTCACACAACATAATGTCCACTAGGGTCATCCATGTTGTCATATGCTTTACAACATCATTTCTTCTTTGAGCTACATAATAATTCCTGGTGTGAATACACAACATTTTTTTCATCCGTTCATCAGTTGATGGATACCTGTGTATTTCCAACTTTTAACAGTCATCAGTAGTGTTGCTATGAACACCACTGTGCAGGTGTCTATTCGTTTCACTGCTGTCAGTGCTTCTGGGTATAACCAGTGGTGGCATTGCAGTGTCATGTTGGTTTATTAGTCAGGCAAAGAGCTGCAGATGCAAAATATCAGAAATCTGTTGGGCTTTATAAAGGGTATTTATTGGGGGTAGAAGCTAACAGTTACCAGGGCATAAGGCATAGGGTAATTCCCTCACCAAAGTCTATTGCCATGTGTTTGAGCAAATGGCTGCCAATTGCTGCCATGGTTCAGGCTTCCTCTTCCACTTAAAGCTCTGTGGTCCCAGCTTCTTCTGATAACATCTGTAGGCTGGGATAAGTCTCATCTCTCTCCCAGGACTTGTTCCCCTTTGGGCTCAGCTGCTCTCTTCTCTCTACAAGATCAGCTGTGAAGTATCAGGCTCTCTCTCTTCCTGGGGGCCTCTGCCGTGTTTACGGAACTTTCTCTACTCCTCTGTGTTCTACTCCTGTATGTTTACTTTCCAGTGCTCCAGTTCAAAAACTCCAACTTTCTCCTCTGCAGTGTAGTTTTCTCTCTAAGTCCCTGACCACCAAGGGGACAGGGATTCAATGTCCTACTGATGTGGACTAATCAAAGCCTTAATCATAATTTAATCAAGAAAAGTGGAACCTCTGAATCAAATACAATCTAATATGCCCAGAGGAGCAGACCAGTTTACAAACATGATCCATTATCTATTTTTGGAATTCATAAATAATACCAAACTGCTACAAGTGGCAAGTCTATATTCAACTTCTTTAGGAATTGCCAAACAGTCCTCCACAGTGGCTATACCATTCTGCATTGCCACCAACAGTGAATATGTGTTTGTATCTCTCTACATCCTCTCCAACACTTGTAGTTCTCTGTCGTTTTAATAGTGGCCATTCTGACATGTGTGAAATTATATTTCATGGTAGTTTTGATTTGCATTCCCCTAGTCATTATTGATGTTGAGCATTTGTTGATGTGTTTTTTTTTGTTTGTTTGTTTGTTTTTTGCCATTTGTATTTCTTCTTTGGACAAATGTCTATTAAAGTCTTTTGCCCTGTTTTTAATTGGGTCGTTTTTCTTTTGATTGTTGAGTTGTAACATCTTTTTATATATCCTAGGTATTAAATCCTTATGGGCCATGTGATTTTCAAATATTTTCTCCCATTGACACTTTTGAGGAAGTCCTGTGTAATGCAAAAGTGTTTAATTTTGAGGAGGTACCATTTACCTCTTTTTTTCTTTTTTAGCACATGCTTTGGATGGAAGGTCCAAGAAACCACCAGCTACTACAAAGGTTTGATGATGTTTCACTATATTTTCTTCTAGTAGTTTCATGGTCTTGGCTTTTATCTTTACGTATTCGATCCATTTGAGTTGATTCTTGTATAGAGAGTGAGGTAGGGGTCCTCTTTCAATCTTTTGGTTATAGATATCCTGTTCTTTAAGCACCATTTGTTTAAAAGATTATTTTGTCCTGTCAACATGGACTTGGTAGGTTTGTCAAAAACCAGTTGGCTGTAGAGGTGGGGGATTATTTCTGGACTCTCACTTCTCTTCCACTGATCAATGTGTCTATTTTTATGACAGTACCATGCTGTTTTGACCCCCGCAGCTTTGTAATATGTTTCAAGGAAAGGCAGGGAAATTCCTCCCATGATGCTCTTCTTTTCTGAACGCTTTTGGCTATTCGAGCACACTTTCCCTTTGAAATTAATTTGGTAATTGCCTTTTCTAATTCTGTAAAGTAGACCATTGGGATTTTGATTGGTTTGGCATTGAATAGAAAAATCTATTTGAGTAAGATTGACATCGTCATGATATTTAGTCTTCCAATTCATGAACACCGAATGTCTTTCCATTTGTCTAGGTCTTTTAAAATTTCTTTGAGCATTGTTTTGTAGTTTTCTGCATATAGGTCCTGTACTATGTTGGTAAAATTAATTCCTAGGTATTAGAATGTTTTTATTGCTATTGTAAATGGAATTTCCCCCTGGTTTCCTACTCAGATTGTTCAGTACTAGTATACCAAAACATTAGTGATTTTTACATGTTGGTCTTGTATCCTGCCACTTTGCTGAATTCATTTATTAGCTCCAGAAGCTTTGTTGTGGATTCCTCAGAATTTTTTAAAGACAGGATCATGTCATCTGCAAATAGTGAGAGTTTTACTTCCTCTTTTCCTATTTTGATGCCCTCATGTTTGTTTGTTTTTTCTTGTCTAATTGCCCTAGCTTGAATTTCTTGAACAATATTAAATAACAATGGTGAGAGTGGGCACCCTTGTTTCGTTCTGGATCTTAGAGGGAAAGCTTTTACCCTTTCCCCATAGAGTGCGAGGGTGGCTGTGGGTTTTTCATATATGCATTTTATCATATTGAGGAATTTTCCTTCTATACCTATCTTTTGAAGTGTTTTTTAATCAAAAAAGAATGTGGTGGGACGTGTGGGAGGAGGGCAACATGGGAATCCCAGTGGGTTCCGTGTAATATTTTGGGTATCTAAGCACCTCTTAAAATATATTTATATATATACATAAATAATATTTTTGTAAGCAAATGCACATATATGCATATATATTTATATATCATTTTGCAAATGTTGGTATGTATTGTGAAAATTTTGATTTTTACCCACAATAAAAAAATAAGTAAATAAAAGAAAAAAAAATAAATAAAGAATGCTGCATTTTGTGGAATGCATTTTCTGTGTCAATTGAGATGACCATTTGTTTTTTTTCCTACAATTTGTTATAGTGGTGTATTATGTTGATTGATTTTCTTATGTTTAACCACCCTTGCATACCAGGAGTAAATCCCACTTGTGGGTGATATGTAAGTATTTAGATATGCTGCTGTATTCAGTTTGTAAATATTTTGTTGTTAATATTTGCATCTATGTTCACTTCAGAGATTGGTCTGTAATTTTCTTTTCTTGTAGAATCTTTATCTGGCTTTGGTACTAGGGTGATGTTGGCTTCATAAAATGTGTTGGGTAATTTTCCCTCCTCTTCAATTTTTTGGAAGAGTTTAAACAGGATTGGTGTTAATTCTTTTTTGAAGTGGTTGGTAGTATTCTTCAGTGAAGCCATCTGGTCCTGGACTTTCTTTGCTGGGAGACTTTTGGTGATGGATTCAATCTCTTTAAATGTGATTGGTTTGTTAATTTCTTATATTTCTTGTAGCATATGTATAGGATAGCATATTTCTAGGAATTTGTACATATTATCTAGGTTGCCTAGTGTATTGTCATACAGATTCTCATAATATCCTCATAATTCTTTATTTCTGTGAGGTAAGTTTTAACTCCCCCTCCCTTTCATTTTTTATTGTATTTATTTGTAACTTCTTTCTTTTTTCCTTTGTTGGTCTAGCTAGGGGTTTGCCAATTTTATTGATCTAACAAAACTAAATTTGGTTTTATTCATTGTGTCTATATTTTTTTTGTTGTTGTTCTCAATTTCATTTACTTAAAATCTAATCTTTATTATTTATTTTTCCTTCTGCTTGCTTTGGTATTGGTTTGCAGTACTTTTACTAGTTTCTTTAGTTGTTCAGTTAAATTTTGAGTTTAGTTCTTCCTTCTTTTTTAATATAAGCATTTAGGGCTATAAATTTCCCTCTCAAGAA
This sequence comes from Tolypeutes matacus, assembly GCA_026826555.1. NCBI lineage: Eukaryota > Metazoa > Chordata > Mammalia > Cingulata > Chlamyphoridae > Tolypeutes > Tolypeutes matacus. The sequence goes on along the minus strand of JAKSZT010014880.1, from coordinate 43,181 downwards.
TGCCTTTGCTGTATTCCTTAAGTTGTGTTAAGTTGTATTCTCATTTTCTTTCCTCTCAATATATTTACTGCTTTCACTTGCAATTTCTTCTCTGACCCACTGATTATTTAGGAGTATTTTTTTTTCAGCCTCCACACATTTCCAAATTTACTGTTTTTTCTGTCTGTTATTGATTTTCAGTTTTATTCCATAATGATCTGAGAAGGTTCTTTGAATAATTTCAATCTTTTTGTTTTTATTGAGAGATGCCTTGTGCCCTAACATGTGGGCTATCCCAAAGGAAAATCCATAGGCACTGAGAAGAATGTAAAGAATGTATACCCTGCTGAGTTTGGATGCAGCTTTCTGTATATGTCTGTTAGGTCTAACTCATTTATCATATTGTTGAAATTCTCTGTTTCCTTGTTGATTTTGTGTCTAATTGTTTTATCTCATGAGGTGAGCAGGGTGTTGAACTCTCCAGTGATTATTGTAGAGATGTCTATTTCTCCCTACATATTGCCTGAGGTTTTCTCATGTATTTTGGGGGCAACCTGGTTAAGTGCATAGATATTTATGACTGTTATATCCTCCTGGTGGATTGTCCCTTTTGTTAATAATTAATGGCCCCCTGTATCTCATAACCTTTTTGCATTTAAGTCTGTTTTGTCTGATATAGTTATAGCTACCCTTGCTCCCTTATGGTTACTATTTGTTTGGAGTAACTTTTTCCAACTTTTCACTTTCTGCTGGTTTGCATCCCTGGGTCTAAGGTGAGTTTCTTTTAAGCAGCATATGGATGGCTCATGTTTTTCTATCAATTCTGTCACCATGTATCTTTGGATTGGGGAGTTTAATACATTCATATTCAATGATATTACTGTAAATGCATTATTTATTTCCAACATTTAATTCTTTGGTTTTCATATGTCATATCATACTTTTGTCCTTTTCACTTTTGGATATCCTTTCTCCATTCTTTCATCTATACTCTGCTCCAGGCACTCTCTTCTGTCTTTGTCTTCAGGTTCTCATATTTCTTGCAATGTTGGACTCTTTTTTGCAAACCCTTTTTAGTTTCTGTTTATTTATGAATATTTATGCTCATGTTCTTATATGGATGACAATTTTCTGGATAAATAATTCTTGTCTGGCAGTTATTTTCTTTCAGTATCTTAATTGTATAATATAACTGTCTTCTTGTCTCCATGGTTTCTGAAGAGAAATCCATGCTAAGCCTTACTGGGCATCCCTTGTCTTTGTGAGGGTTTGTTTATTCCTTAATGCTCTGAGAATTTTCTTTTTGTCTTTGCTATTTGACATTCTAAGTAGTGTGTGGCTCAGAGTAGCTCTATTCTGATTCATTCTGATTGGTGTATGGTGCGCTTCTTAAGTATGGAAATTCATTTCTTTAGTAAGAATTGGGACTATTTCAGCTATTATTTCTCAAATAATTTTCTGCCCATTTTCCCTTCTCTTCTCCTTCTGGAACTCCCATGACATGCATGCTGTTGTATTCCATGTTGTCATTCAACTCTCAGAGGCCCTGCTCAACTGTTTCCATTTCTTTCTCTCTCTGTTCTTTTCTCTCTTCAATTTCAGCTCTTCTGTCTTCTGTAACACTCATTCTTTCTTCTATCACTTTGAGTCTCTGTTTTATGCCTCTAATGTGTTTTTATTAAAGATTAATTTATTTCACCTCTTCACCTCATTGTTTTTTGCTCTCTGTCTACTCTCTGTGTGTTCTTCTGTGTCTGCTTGTCTTCTCTTTAGGGGCACCAAGAACCGATATTGGGACTTTCCGGAATGGAGGCAGCCATCTCAATCTCTTGTGCCACCTCAGCTCACTGATCTGCTGCATCTCTCATTGCCTCTCTTCTGTGTCTCTTTTTATTGAGTCATCTTGCTGCGCAAGCTCTCTGTGCAGGAAAGCACTCCACATGGAGCATTCCAAACAGATCATGACTCTGTGTGGGCAAGCTTTCTGCTTGAGGAAGTTTGCTGCACAGTCCAGCTTGCTTTTCACTAGGAGCCCCAGGAATCGAACTCTTGACCACCTATATGTTAGACAAGAACCCAATCACTTCAGCCACATCTGCTTCCCTCTAATGTGTTTTTCTTCTAACCTATCATGTCTTTCATTCCCATGAGCTCTGTTACTTTTCTGTTAAGGATTTCAAATTCTTCTTTGCACTCACTCAGTGTCTTGATGCCCTTTATGTATTTAGTCATATTGTCTTTCATCTCATTAATTTGATTTTGAAAATTTGTGCAAGTCTCGCTAGTTAGTTATCTCAAATCCTCTATCTCTTCTGGGGCTTTGGTATATTGCTTTCCCTGGGACATGACTTCCTTTTTCTTAGTATGGCTTATGATTCTTTGCTGATATCTAGGCATCTGATTAGGATATAGTTTACTCAGATGCTCAATTTCTTTCTCTTTTGTAGGGATTTAGTTGTAGGATTCTGAGTGTTATCACTGCTCTATGATTCTTGGGTCGACATGGGTTGTTAGGATTGCCCCTGCTAGTTGCTCAGATCTGGGCTCTGGACCATGTAATTGGTTGCAGACCCTCTTCCTAGGGCTGTGGGGAAAGAAGCTATAAAGGCTGGATAAACCTCTCACTTATTTTTAATTTTATCACTTTCATCTCCTTGGTTTGATAGCAGATAGCACTCATTGACAGATCTGAGTTTAATGCTTGTTTGGAGTGTACTTTTTCCACCTCAGACTGGATCAATGTGATAATGTTTCCTGCCAGGAAGCTAAGAGTATTGTAATACAAACTTTCTCAGAGATTTTTCTCTAGCCTTCTCTGGCAGCCCCCTCCCTTTTCTCAATTACGAAGTAATTCCACTCCTTTCGGTGTCCTCAACAATCAGTCCTGGTTAGCAGAGAGGTAGATTGGAAGGGTCATATGTCTTTAGTCCCTTGCTGGCTCTCAAGGCAAACAATGGCACAGCCCCACCTGACCTGGAAGGGTTCCTGGGACACAGCAGGCCAAGTGAGTAAAAAGTTGAGTCAGCCTTAGGCTGTGTCCCTCTTTCTCTCATTTCCTGGGGCAGTGTGTCTTCCACAATCAGTCTCTGCTAAAAGAGAAGGAGATTGTGAGGGTCGAATTTGTCCAGTCCTGTGTTCGCTCCCAGAGCAAACCATGATGTGATTCCACCCAGCCTGGACGCACTGGTGGGATACAGAAAAGCAAGTTTGTGGGCCTGAAGCTGGGTCACCCTTAGGGTGTGTCCCTCTCTTTCCCCTTTACGTCAGTGGTGGATCCATGGAGCCCCATTTGTCTGTAGCCACAAGCCCAGAGGCCCAAGAATTCTAATGTGTCTTTAGTGTGGAGGAGGATGCCAACAGCAGCAGCCGCTGGTTTCAACTCATAGTTCTATCATCGTGATTCCCCTCCTTTGTCCCTTTCTTCTCTGGGCAGTGTCCTGGCTTTTCCTGGTGTCCTAAAACCAAGAAGATCATTTTCCCAGCTGTTTCAGCTTTACTCTAGCTATTTTCTTGAGGAGAAGAAAGTCCTGTGTCTTTTTAGTCTGCCATCTTCCCGGAAGTGTAAGAAATACTTTTTTTTTGGCCTCACTAAACTGGAGTGCTCATAAATTCTTTTAGGCGACCTAGCTAAGATCCTAGAAGAATTGAACTCTTCCCTGGCTTCATAAGGAGCTTAGCCCAGCTGGAATGTGGAACTCAGAATCACGATCTGAGCTGCCCTGTTCCCCATGCTGACTCTCAGAGGCCTAGTCTTGTGCTGAGCGCAAAATGGCCAGGTGGCCCTCCTGAAATCTGGGCACTGAGGCCTCACCTACCTGTCTTTATTCCCTCCACACCAACATGGGGTCAAAATCACTCACCTACTTTTCAATGGAGGGAACTGAGGCTTTGAGAAGCCAGTCTATTAACTTGTTTTGCACAGGGCTGTGACTATGTCCAGCAGGGGTTTTGTCTGTGTTTGGCACAAGAGCCCCCAGTAAGTGGATTCTGAGCACTACCTTGAAGTAGTGGTTTGTGGTTTGTGAGGGCTGTGTGTTTGTGTATGTGTGTGTGTGTGTGTGTGTGTGAGCTACGGGGAGGATTGCTGCAGCTGGCAGGGGTAGGGGTGTCTAAGATGGACAGGTGCTCTTAGTTCCTTCCACAAGTTGAACCTGGCTTTAGTGAGACTGGACCACTGGGCAGTGGAGCAGGCAGGGTGTGTGTTTAGATCAGATCCCATGGAGCCCTGATGCCAGGTGAAGTAGTCAGAGCCCTGGTGGTTTGGGGTGAGAAAGATGACATGGTACTGCAGGCTGTCCTAAGAGCACAGATTCCCAGAGCTGAGAGAAGCTGACTGGGGAGCTTGTGCCCCTACTCCCACCCAGTCTTTGGTCCCTGAGCATCAGCCAGGGATGAGGAGTTTTGCCTATGGGGCCATGACAGCCCCCTGCCTTCTACCAGGTTTGGCCATGCTGGGTAGAGGCTAGAGCTGTTTACTGGTCAAAGATGATATTTTGGTACCCAGAGAGGACATACTGAGGGACTTGGGGAAGCCCCCACCCTGGCTCACCTGGGTGCACCTTTACCTGTTGCTATGGTCCAAGTGTAGGCTGAGGATATTGGTGCGATGTTGCCTTCTGCTATTTGAGGAGTGTCAATGAGCCTTTTTTTTTTGTAGACCCCTGAGATAGAAGGTACATGCATGTACCAATCACCTTATGATGGAGACAAAAAAACAGGAGGTTCTGCTGGAGGCTGTGGTGAGCATGAGTTTCCAGGACAACAGGTTTGCCAACTCCCTGAACTGTGGGTTGAAATAATCAGTTGTCCAAGACCCTATTGTGTACACTAGATGGGTAATCAGATCCAGGGTCTTCTAGAAGCTCGTTTCTGGAGGTGATCCTCTCAGGCGCTTTTGTGGGTGCAGAGCCGTGTATACTTGGAACAGGAAGGGAGGGAATGTGAAATGATGCCAGGGAGAAGGCAAGGGGCAATCACCTTCTTTCCTCCTTCAGTGGACTTGGGGACAAAGCTCCTATATATCTCAGCAATCCCAATTCCCATTTCCCTCATACATTGAAAACCACTATTCTACTTCGGTCTCTATGGAGTTGCCTATTGTAGATATCTCGATATAGTGGACTCATTCAAAACTACACTTTAGTTACTGGCTTTATTTCACCTAATATTTTCAAGGTTCATCCGTATTGCAGCATATATGAGAACTCCATTCTACTTTAGGCATGTACTACATATTGTTGGGCCATTAATCTGTTGATGGACATTTGGGTTGCTTCCATCTTTTGCCTCGTATGACTAATGCTGCTATGAACATTGATGTGCAAGTGTCTGTTTGAGTCTCTGTTTTCCTCTCTTTTGGAAATATACCTAAAAGTGTAATTGTTCAGTCATGTGGTAATTCTCCGATGCATTTTTGAAGAATATCTGACTGCTTTCCATGCCGACTGCACCATTTCACATGCACACCACTGTATGTATAAGGGTTCTAATTGCTATGCATCCTCAGCAATATGTTTTCTGCTTTTTCATTTTTTTTTTTTTTAAACTAAGGTCATATTCGTGTTTATGAAGTGTTATCTCACTGTGGTTTTGATTTTCATTTTCCTCTTGGCTAAGGATGTTGAGCATCCTTTCTTATGCTTATTGGCATTTTTGTATATCTTATTTGGACAAATGTCCATTCAATAGCTAGCCCATATTTTTAAATTTTATTTTATTTTTTAATGATACTTAGACTATAAAAATGTCAAATAAAATATATGGAGATTCCCATATGCTCTGCTTCCCACACCTCCCACATTTTCCCACATTAACAACATTATTCATTAGTGAGGAACATTCATTTCAATTGATGAACACATTTTGGACCATTGGCAGTAAGCATGGATTAAAATTTACATTGTAGTTTAAACTCTCTCCCACCCAATTCTATAGATTATGGCAAGATTTATAGTGGCCTGTATCTGTCATTGCCATATCATTCAGTACAACACCCAAGTCCCAAAAATGCCCTAATATTATACTTCTTTCTCCCTCCCCCTGCCCTCAGATCCTTCAGTGGTACCTGCGTCCACATCAATGATATAATTGTTTTCCATTGCAATGATCAAAATAAATTTCTAGTAGAATACCAGTAAGTCTACTTTTGTCCATAGTTCATTCTCCAATACTGAGAATTCTGAGATGGTGATGTCCACTGCACTTCTAATTGTGAGGAGGCTGTGATCCCATAGGACCAATGGATGAGACTTTCTTCCTTGCAGTTGTAGACTCTCTGTGTTCCTTGGGATGGTAGTTGTACATCATCACCTCCATGTTAGTTGACCTGGGTGAGACCAATGAACTGGAGAGTCGGTGTTGCAACTCCATTGAGATTAAGGGCCCAGATGGCACATGGACATCCCAAAGATTTAAGTCTCTTGGATGTTCACCTACCAACTCTCATACACACAGGTTCAAATAGAAGGACAGAAGAGTCGTGTGTAGTGGAACCAAAACTGAGGCCAACTCTGTCAATCTTGGGAGCATAAATTCCAAAGTAGGGCCCACTGGCAAGGCATCAATCTTCTGAGCTACCTGCCCTGACCATACTGTCTGTATGTCCCGAGAGCCCTCAGAAGACCTGCTATTTGAGGTAGTATCTACTTTGGCAGTCAATGAGATCCTGCTGAGATATGCATAAGTGTAATCTCTGGAATGACCTCCTGAATCACTTTGAAGTCTCTGGAATGACCTCCTGAATCACTTTGAAGTCTCTTAGCCATATAAACTCATCTGTCTTTACCTGTTCCCCCTTTGGTCAAGGTCTTTTTCCAGTTGTATTGCTAGTTGGGGCTTGGTAGTAATCTCTTGATGCCAGGGAGGCTCATCCCCAGGAGTCATGTACCATCTTGAGGGGGAAGGGAATTATTTATATGCTGAGTTCAGCTTAGAGAGATGCCACAGTTGAGCAACAAGGAGGCAACACTTAGGCATCCTCTAATACTAGGCTATGTTTCAATTTCAAGAGGACAGTTTCATATGCCCAGTCATTGATATCATGGGCCCATCAATGAACCATCTTCCTTCATTAGTCATTGCCTCTGTCATTGGGGGATTCTTGCTGATCCATTAGAGAATGTGGCAGAGCCCCCCAGGATGGGAATTTGATATTCCTTCAGTTATTGGGGTCAATCTCCACCCTTCATGACAATGCCCCATGAATATTTGAGCACATTTATATGCCTCATATGTCTGCCCAGGTGAGCTTCCTCCCATGTATTCCCCATCACTGATATCCCTCACCAATGATCCTCCCCTGCCACAGTTGAAACCCTTCTGTGATCCAAAACTTCTTCAAAAATGAAGCCAATAAAAAAGACAAATACAATTACTTAGACAATCACCCAATAAATAAGGGAATACTGAATTCCCAGTCTGGAGAGCTTTGCCACATTCTCCAAGGGAGCAGCAACAGTCCCAAGAGTGCAGGGGCAGTGTCTGGCAAAGAAGGATGGTCCACTATGGGTTCTTGTTATTGATGACTAGCCTTACGAGTCTTTGCTCTTGTAATTGAAACTTAGCATACTGTTACAGGGTGCCTAAGGGTTACGGTTGAGCCTCCTTGTTGCTCAAATGTGGCCTCTCTCTAAACAAAACTCAGCATATGAATGTATTACCTTCCCCCAAGTGTGGAACATGATTCCCAGGGACGAGCCTCCCTGACAATGAGGGATTAGCACCAAGTGCCAACTGGCAATATGACTGTAAAAAGACCTTGAATAAAAGGGAGAAAAGGTAAAGAAAAATGAGTTCATATGGCTAAGAGACTTCAAAGAGAGTCAGGAGGTCATCCTGGGGGGTAAAGCTTATGCACACCTCAGTAGGATCTCATAGAACACCAAGTGTATATCACCCCAAACAGAGGGGAACCTGAGGGCTCTGGAGACACCCAGGTCCTGTATAAGTGTGGATAGCTCCAGAGATTGATGCCTTATCATTGGGCTATACTTTGGAATCTGTACTTCTAAGATTGACAGACTTGTACTCAAATAAGTCCTTCCTACACATGATCCATCAGTCCCTTCTATTCAAACCTATATGTGGTGCTGGAGTTCCAGTACTTCCAGAGACTGGAGGCTTTGGCCTGCCCATGTTCCAGCTGTGTCTGGAATCTTGGTGGAGCTGCAACTCTTACTGTACAGCTCAATGGACTCACCCAAGTCACCTGGTGAGGAGATAATGATGAGCAACAGCCATCCCAGTGAAGGGAGAGAGTCTGCAGCTGCAGGCGGGATAATCCCATCCATCATACCCATTGGATATAAGCCCCCACTCACTTGGAGGTGTACTGGACATCAGCATCCCAAATTCCTCAGGATTGGGGCAAGAGTTATGGATTAGAGTGGACTAACTGGTATTCTGTTGTAGACATATTGTGATTCAAGTAATGAAAGAAATTACAACAGTGAGGTGGAGCCAATGGCCAGTGGACCCTTTCGGGGAAGGGAAGGGAAAAGCAGATGTAATACAGGGGCTTTTTTGGGACTTGGGAATTATCCTGAGTGACATTACAACGACAGACATAGGCCATTTTACATCAGCTTGTAACATGTAGAAATGTGTGGGAGAGAGTGTGGTCTACAATGTGAACTATGGTCAATGCTTAATGGCAAAGCACCAGGATGTGTATATCCATTGCAGGTAATGTGCCACACTAATGAAAAATGTTTTTGTGGGATGTTATGGGAGGTGTGGGAGGTGGGGAACATGGGAATCCTTGTAATTTTTGTGTAACATTTGTGTAATCTAAGCATCTTTTAAAATATATATTTAAAAAAATTAAAAAAATAAAAATAAAAAAACATTAAAAAAATGATGCCAATAAAATAGACAAATACAATTAATAAGAAATTATTAATGAGAAAATGAAAGAATAATGATAGTTTTAAAAATAAAATACAAAAAAATTTAAATAAAAATTAATAAAAACTTCGGATAATAAAAATAATGAATAAATATATATTTTTAAATTTTGGCATTTTACCCTTCATCACTGTAAGCTGTTGTCCTATATGTACAGTGAAATTTTCTTTCATTTAGTCCTCCAATGTCTTACTTTTTTCAGTTTGTACTCAGAGAAGTTTTAATTTACAGAAAAGTCACATAGCAAATACAGGGAAGTCCCCTATACCTGACATCCTCAGTCTTTTCTTCCTTCCCTTATTGATAACATATTATATGTGGATGGTACGTTTGTTACAACTGATGTACAAATAATGAAACATAGCTACCAACCATAGTAAATAGTTTACATTATGGTTTACATTCTGGAACATATGCTTTTAAAAACTTTGATGCAGTTCAGCATGGCCTGTACCCATGATAGCAAGTTCATGTAGAACACTTCCATCTCCCCCCAAATGCTCCCTGTTCCATCTATTCTATTCCTCACTCTCACTTTCCTTGGGACCAACAGCAAACACCAGCCTTCACTCCTTGAAGGACAAGATTCATAGTTACTTGAAACAACACTGAGAGCTTGACACACTGGTCTGTCCTCCCCTATTAGGCACAGTCCATGATCTGAAAAGACTCCTGCCCCTCTATTTGAGAACATAGCGGGCCCTCCCAGGATGGGATTCTACCACCTTGTCGCTCATTATGTGGGTCCTCCAAGTAGCAGTCCTACCAGATAACCAGTGTGGCATATTTCATTCAACATGTTGTCTGTTAGTTTAATCCATGTTGTGGCATGGATCAGAACTTTATTACTTTTTATGACTAAATAATATCTCTTTGGGTATACAAACCACATTTTGTTCATCCATTCATTTATTGTTGGACTTTGGGTTGATGTCACCTTTAGGCGATAGTTAATAAGGCTGATCTGAATAGGGATGCACACATATATCTTTGAATCCCTGCTTTCAGTTATTTGGTGGGCACATCTGTAGATAAGCATGTTGGGTCATATGGTAGTTGTATGTTTAAATTATTGTGCAATGTGATAACATTGTTCACAGCTGCTGCACCCTCTTACAATCCTAGCAAGAATGTACCAGGGTTCCCATTGCCTTCAAGTCCTCACCAGCCCATATTATTTCCATGTCTTTCGAATAGGCCTTCTGGTGCATGGGATGTGGTATCTCACTGTACTTTTGATTTGCATTTCCCTAATGTCTAATGATCTTGAGCACGCTTTCAGTCATTTGTATAGCCTCTCTTGAAAATGTCTATTAAAGTCTAGTCCACATGTTATAATTAGGTTGTCTGTCTTTCTGCAGGGTTTCTGAATATATTCTGGATATTAAAACCATATAAGACATAGTGCTTTAAAATGTATTTCTCCAGTAATCTTGGTTGTCTTTTCACTTTCTTGATAATGTCCTTAGCATAAAAATCTTTAATTTTGATGAACTCTAAATTATCTATTTTTTCTTTGTTGCTTGAGTTTTTGGTGTAACTTCTAAGAACTCTAACCTTATCTTTCCCAATGATTTCTTCTAAGAAGTTTAAAATCTCAGCTGGTATATTTAAGTTGTTCATTCATTTTGAGCTAATTTTTAAAATATCACGAGGTAGTTATCCACATTCATTCTTTTGCAAGTGTTTATCCTGTACTTTCACACCGTTTGTAGTATAGATTCTTCTTTCCCCATTTAGTGGACTTCTCAAAAACAGTTGCCATAGCTCTGCAGTTTCTTTCTGAACTCTCAGTTTGATTCCTTTGGTCTAAGTGTCTGTGATTTTGTCATTACTGTGTCATTTGTGTGTGTGTGTGTCTATTTGTGTTTGTAGATGTTTGGGATTACAGTAGAATCATGCATAATATACCAGATTCCTATATATCACCCAACCACCAACACCTTACATTGGTGTGGAACATTTATTACAAGTCTGATAGCACATTTTTGTAATTCTCTTATTAAAATCTGCATGCTGTTTTGTTTACTGTAGCTTTGTAATAAGTTTTAAAATCAGAGAGGGTGAGTCTTCCAATTTTTCTTCTTTTTCATTTGGCCTACACCTCATGTCCAAGGTCTTCCCATGATTTAGGAATCTGTGTTTCCTGATCACTCAATGAATTTGTCAGGATTCTCCCTGGAAACAGAACTGACAGGTTAGACAGGATATATATGTGTGTGTATATGTCTATATATGTGCATATATATATTTACATAATTGTGTATATGTGAATATTGTGAAAATTATTATAGGAATTGACTCATGTGACCTTGGCAATTGCCAAGTCTGAATTCTGTAGGAAAGGTTACTGGTTGAGAACACCAATGAAGGCCATGATCCATTCACCAGAAAAAGCTGGCTGAAGTAGAGATAAATTTTTTTCTCTTTGACTACTAAAAATACCAATTCTCCTTTTTTTAGTATTAAAGTTTTATACATATCATACAATCCATCTAAATTGTTCAATGACCATCTCTAAGAATAATCAGAGAATTGAACTTTCATCACCACAGCCAATTGAGTTTTGCCATTAAGGGGCATAAAAATGATTGGATGAGACGTCTCTCATTGCTGGAGGCAAGCTCCTTCCTTGACTGTAGATGTAAACAGCCTTAGCTGCAATCAAATGACTTATGATTTAAATCTATGAAATACCCAAAGGATCATTGCTTGTTTAACCTAACAACTGAACTCCATAACCTAACCAAGTTGACACATAAATTTCATCAGCATATTTATTGCTTGTCATATTGGCATCCATAGACATCTCCTTAAACCTAACTTAATCATTAAATAAAAGCTATGACCTTCATACATTCACTTGACATAATCCACCTGTCCAGCATACAACTGGAAAAGCACTAACACATTAATCAGAAGAGGATGCAAGTCCTTGGGTAATATTAAATCTTAAACTTGATATCCTGTAATATCAATAGACCCTGCAGGGAGAGGAAGCTTCTGGACTGTCTTCACTACTATTCCCAGACATTGCTGATGTACATCTCTGAGGCACACACTCCTGTCTCTACACCATCCTTTTTTGTGTGAACATGTAATGCCTGGCCATGGGAGGAGCTGGATCTAAAACCATTATTCCTGGAAGTTTGATGATTTCTTGTCACCCACCATGGATTGTCTTGAGAATTTGGGACTGACCATGTGGTGGAGAACAGTGAACCCCTTAATCACACATTCTAGCTGCTTTTCTTCCACCAGCCCATGGAGAGCACTTCTCCTAAGTTATCTCCACATCTACCTTACCCTAGCTTCAAGGGCTAACACCAAGGGAGGACCTGGATGAATGGATTGTTTCCCAGGGAGACCAAATGGGGACAATACTCCTTCCTGTCATGGCCTCTGTGGCAGAGAGTTCACAAGAATATGGGATGCCTGAGGAAATTTAGCTACAAGTTCCCATGTGTTCCTTGCTCACCCAATTTGTTTATGCCAGACCTAACTCATTGGTGCTTACAAAAACCTTCCATGACATCCTGTCCACAATCCTGCTCTGAACATCTTCCATTTTACCCTACAGGAAAGTTCTGACATCTATTTGGCAGCCTTTATGCTGTGTGAATGTTGAGAACACTGCATGATGGTGTCTCTTTAATGGCATTTAAGGGCTTCAACTTTGGTCCCTTGCCAAAGATCTGAAGAATGTGATCCCCAAAAACACTCGATATAATAGTCCATTAAAATTAAAACGTAATATAGTAGGGGGCCAATGTCGTTCAAATGGTTGGGCGTCCGTTTCCCAAATGGAGGGACCTGGTTTCGATTCCTGGGACCTCCTTATAAAGTAGGGAAAAATGTTGAAGTTGTGCTGGCTCACCCTCAGTCTCCGCGAATGAATGTGCCATCAGGCCCCGTGAGTGGGTGAGACCCCAGGCACGGACGAACCACATAACAAGGTTATGACGTGACAAGAGAAAGCACAGGGCAAAACCAAAATGAGTTGCCCTGAAAAACCAGGAATTGAGGTGGTGCAGGTGGTAGAATGCCTCTTTCCCACATCAGAGGTTCCCAGGATTGAGTCCCGGTGAAGTCGGGAGGAAAAAGATGAGAGGAGTGGGCAGGAAACAGACACAGAGTATTGCCCAACGAATGGACACAAAAACAGCAAAAATGCAGGGGAGTTAAAATGTATTTTAAAAAGTAAATAAATAATTTTTTAAAAAATGGAATAGAGGAAGAATAAAATATGACTGGAAATCTAGTATGTAGCTTTGCAGTGAAATAAGGAGAACATTTAACTCTGATCTTCTTGTACGTTAAGGCATAAAGGAAAATAGCTCAGTTCACATACCTTATCTAATTGAATGGGAAAGGGGGAGGATGTTGGGTATATGAGATATCCTGTATTCTGTGTGTGACTATGCTGTGACCTAAAACTGCTCTGAAAACAAAATGAAAAGTAGTAAGACACTGGTGAATAATAGGGGGAAGGTGCCACAGTAGCATTCCCTTTGTGATGCCTTGACTTGGAGTTTCTCTTAGCACCAAACCCATGAGTAAATAAATTCCAGTTGTTAAGCCTATTCATTGCATGGTATTTGTCTGAGCAGCCAAGGAAACCAAAATAACTGGTGTGTCTCCAAAGCCACAATCACCTCCTGGACCTACGCTGCCACAACTGAATAAGGCAGCATGGTTTTGAGTGCTGAGCCTGGGGTGTTAGAGAGGCATCTCCTAGACACAAATGAGTGAAGCAGGCTGTAGATCGGGTGCCTGCTGAGAACCCTGGTCCTGGGTTCCTGTTCCTTTTTTCCTGACTTTCCTGATTGAGGAATTTGGGCAAAGACCCTTAGGTTTCCTGAGCCTCAGTGTCCCCAGCTTTGACATGATGATAAAGACTCCTTGCCAGGTAAGAAGGTCATGCACATGTTCAGGCCCAAGCTGGGCCACAGCAACCAAAGGAGACAGATGCAGTTGAGTGGTTCCCAGGTCTGACATGCGGAATGGAGAGTGACTGCTGAGTGGGTGTGGGCTTCCTGCTTGGGGTGAAGAAATGTTCTGGAAAAAGGTAGTGAGGATGATTGCACAACCAACACTGTAGTGGACCTAAGGACACTGATATGTACAATTAAAAACAGTAATAACAAATTTAAGGGTAATTTAACAAGAAAAATTAATCAAATCATATAAAACATAAAATATGAAATAAAAAGACAGAAGACAGGAATATAGATGCCCTCATAGGAGAAGGGAAGTAAGCCTCCATTTCTTCCTCCAGCCATGTCTGGAGCTGAGAAGTTGGAGCAGGATCTGATTCCTGCACTGCAATCGAGCTCATCAGGTTGGTCAACCTGGGGAGGTGATAGTGGAGTCAGGTCTGGTGATACATCCAACTCTGTATCTGGCCCTGGCCATGACACATCCTCCAGCTCTGGAGCAGTGTCCAAATCCACAAGTGATGATTGAGCTGGTGCCAGTTCAGTTGGTTTTACAGCTGGCGATGAAGCTGGCTATGGCTCCAGAGTTGGCTCAAGAACTGGAGCTGGAGGAGGCTCTGGATAATTGGGAGTGGCTCTCTCTGGAACTAGTGCCAGAGCTGGATATAGAGCAGACACCACTTTTGGTGATGGATCTGACCCTGGAGCTGTAAGAGGCAGAATGTTGAGCAACATGATTAACTTTCTAGGTGGTTTCCCCAAGTCAGAAAATATTCCATTGCTCTGGGGAAGCCCAAACTCAGAATGCACCCCAGGGAGTCTTTGCAGACTGGAAGATTTGTCTGAGGTTCGACTTTGCTTTTGGCCCAACCTGTGTGTTCCCCCTAAAATTCTTCCCCATGGGTCTCAGGCACACACCCTGGTCCTCCTTAGTCTCTGGTTCAGCCTTAGTTGGCTCCAGATCCTCATGCTGGGCCTGTAGAGGACAGATGTGCTGCTGCAGTTCTATTGCAGGTATCTTGACCTTCTTGTCGGTCACTAGCAGCAGATATCCTTTCCAATAGGAAATGTGAATTTGCAGCTGGCCCGGGTAGGGATCAGATGGGAAGCAACTGGGGTGGAGTCCCAGATTCCTCTGCAAGTGGGGACTGTGCCTTCTCGAGAAAGCCCTGGGATGGAGCCTGGGGGAGCTTCCAGGGTGGGGTCTTGGGCCTTGGTTGTGGAGAACACTCTCCCCACACTCTCACCTACAGGCTGTGCCAGAGTTTGTGTAAGGCATGGAGCACCTGCACCCAGATCAGGGAGGTGGTGGCCTTAATCCTGTCATCCAGCTCCTCGCTGGTCTCCTGGTTGAAGCTCTATAAAGACAGGACCCAACAACCGGGTCTGGACACATCAGGGCCCTGCCTGTTTGTCATCAAGGGGCTCTAGCCTACATGAAGTTTAGCTCCCAGATGAGGCATCTGGATCTACAAGTGGGTAGATGGGCTCCATCAGCAGTTCCCCAGCTCCTTCCCTGCCACCCAGGACCTGGAAGTGTACTGATGAGTCCACCATGTTCTCCTCCCTCACCCAGCTGCCCCTGCCCAGGGCCTATCCCTGCTGAGTATCCTTCCATCTGACACACATACTGGGAGTGGGAGGTGCTGAGGCTGCCCACGCACATGCCCAGGTGATGGGCTGGTCGGCATTGCCCTTTCCTGGGGTCCCTGAGGTACCTTTGTGTTCTTCTTGGTAAATCGCCAGAGTCTTCGAGGGTGAAGTTTCAACCAATGCCTGGAGCATCACAAAAGGCTCTCGCTCTGGGTTTTCTTAGTTACAGAGAATCGGAAAAGAGGTAAACATAGAGAAAACAACTTGATCTCTCAAAGGTCTCTGTCCAAGTGAGCTGTTAGGGAGCTGTCTTGAGAATCAAGGGGCCTGTTTACTGGGGTTCAAAGTTCTGTTGTTGTCTATCTCCAAGGAAGTGAGATCACTTCCTGGGATCCTCTTCTGCAGTCGCCCCTCTGAGTAGCCAATTGCTCACCCTCCTCTCCTTTGTCATCTCCCTAACTGGGCTCAGTTTCCCCAACAAATCCCTCCACTCTGCTCCTGTGAGACCCAGTGAGGTCAGGCATTAATTTTTTTTTAACAAATCAATTTTATTGACACATATTAATAAAGCTTACAATTCATTCACAGTGTACCATCATTGTTATTTGGTGTAAACATAGCTGTGCATTCATCACTTCAATCATTATTAGAGTATTTTCATTATTTCAATAAAAATGGTAATAAACAGCAAACAAACAAAAAAGAAAATTCCTCATGTCTGGCTCCTTCTATGCTTCCCCACTTACATAGCTGCTGTTTCTGGCTATACTATCCAAAGTGTATAATGAATGGCTTTTAGTATAAGCAAAATATTGAACATTCATCATCTCAAAAATTTTAGAACAATTTCATTACTCTGAAAAGAAAGACTGAACACCCCTTAGGATTCCTTCATCAGATTACATAACCTCTAATCCATTTATCTCCATAAATGGACTTACATCATTTAATTTGATGAGAAAGGACTGCGCTCCACCTGGCTTTATTTTCTACCAGTTTCAGATCCTGAACAAGTCATTTTGCCTCTCAGGGCCATCCAAGGTTCCCTGCTGCACAAAAGGATCATTCTAGAACATATTTCCTGGAGATGTCTTCAGATGGATGTGAGAAAACACTATAAAACTCGTGGTTTGGTGACCCATGTTGCTAACGCACGAATTTAGAGAAGGACTGATTATAAAAAGGAGTGGGAAGCAGCATGAAATCCAACTGAAATCCCCTCACCCCGATATTCAGTGTTTCTGTGCTTTCTTCTGGGGATGACAAAACAAAAAAGCTTCACATGGGCAGTAGTGGGGAGGGGTCTCCCAGGATGTAAGAGATCAAATTTCCAAAGAAAATTGAGGGGAGGGGGTTGAGCCCTGGACTGTGAGGATGGAACCTCCCAGACAGGCTGTGCCTGTCTCTCTCTGGGTGTCATTTTCCCAATTGCACAGTGAGGGGTTGCATGAAGAACTGCTTGAGGGCACTGCCGCTCCATGATGACAGGGTTCTGGGCTGCCTGACACTGGGTAGGAAGTGGGGAGGACTGTGTATCAGGGGCGCACACAACCACACAGGTTCCCAGTCAAGGGATTGTGGTTGCACCACGCTGGGAATCTGGCTTGTACCCACACCTGCAAAAGCACACAGAGCCAACACAAGACAGAGAATGCTGCATTGACTGGACACTGCTCCGTAGACAGCATGCACAATACTCTGGGTGTTTCACCTGGGGCCTAAGCCATCTGTTCATTCCACAGCCCCAACCCCAACCAAACTGCTACACATGGCAAGTTTATATCAACTTCTACAGGAACTGCCAAACAGTCCTCCACAGTGGCTGTACCATTCTGCATTTCCACCAACAGTGAGTAAGAGTTTCTATCTCTCTACATCCTCTCCAACACTTGTAGTTCTTTGTCTTTTAAATAGAGGCCATTCTGAGAGGTTTGAAATGATATTTCATTGTAGTTTTGATTTGCAATTCCCTAATCATTAGTGATGTTGATCATTTTTTCATGTGTTTTTTTGCCATTTATATATCTTCTTTGGACAAAGGTCTATTCAAGTCATTTGCCCTGTTTTTAATTACGTTGTTTTCTTTTAGTTTTTGAGTGGTACAATCGATATATATCCTAGATAGTAAATCCACATGGGTCGTGTGATTTCGAAATATTTTCTGACATTGAGTTGACTGCCTTGTCACCCTTTTGACAAAGTTCTGTGAGGTGCAAAAGTGTTTAATTTTGAGGAGGTCCCATTTATCTATTTTTTCTTTTGTTATATAAGCTTTGGATGTAAAGTCCAAACCACCACCTTCTACAAAGTTTTGAAGATATTTGTTGTAGAAGTTTCATGGTCTTGGCTTTTATCCTTAGGTATTTGATCCATTTAGAGTTGATTCTTGTATAGCAACTGATTTAGGGGTCCTCTTTCAATCTTTTGGTTATGGATATCCAGTTCTCACATCACCATTTGATGAAGAGATTGTTTTTTTCCCATCATCAGAGACTTGGTAGGTTTCTGAAAAACCAGTTGGCTGTAGAGGTGATCGTTGATTTCTGGACTCTTAGGTCTATTCCAGTGATCAATGTGTCTATCTTTATGCCAGTACCATGCTGTTTTGTTTTTTGTTTTTTTTGTGTTTTTTTTTAATTTATTTATTTTTTATTGTGGGTAAAAATCAAAATTTTCACAATACATACCAATATTTGTAAAATGATATATAAATATATATGCATATATGTGCATTTGGTTACAAAAATATTATTTATATATATATAAATATATTTTAAGAGGTGCTTAGATTACCTAAAATATTACATGGAACCCACTGGGATTCCCATGTTGCCCACCTCCCACACCTCCCACCACATCCCACACAAACATCTCCCACAAGTGTGGCCCACCACCCTCAATGGACTTACACATCCTGGGGCCTTGCCACCAACCATAGACCACAGTTCACATCGTAGACCACATTCTCTCCCACACAGTTCTGAGTGGTATGTGCTGATTTAAAATGGCCTACATCCGTTGCCACAACGGTACTCAGGACAACACGTATGGTGATTCTAGCAATGGAAGAAATTACCAATAAGGTGGAGCCAGTGGCCACTTGATACCATGCTGTTTTTACCACTATAGCTTTGTAATATGTTTCACGGTTGGCAGTGAAATACCTCCCATGTCGCTCTTCTTTTTTCATTCTTTTGGCTATTCAGGTGCAATTTGCCTCCAAAATGAATTTGGTAATTGCCTTTTCCAATTCTGTTAATTAGACTGTTGGAATTTTGATTGTCATGGCATTGAATCCAAAAATCATTTGGGGTTAGGTAGACATCTTCACGATATATAATCTTCCAATCCATGAACAGGGACTGTCTTTCCATTTGTTTAGGGTTTTTAAATTTCTTTTAGTGTTGTTTTGTAGTTTTCTGCATATAGATCCTCTACTACTTTGGTTAAATTAATTCCTAGGTATTCCAGTCTTTTTGTTGCATTTGTAAATGGAATTTTCCCCCTGATTTCCGACTTGACTGTTCAGTACTAGTGTACTAAAATATTACTGATTTTTGCATGTTGATCTTATATCCTCCCACTTTGCTGAACTCATTTATTAGCTCAAGTAGCTTTGTTGTGGATACTTCAGAATTTTCTAAATACAGGATCATGTCATCTGCATATAGTGAGAGTTTTACTTCCTCTTTTCCTCTTTGGATGCTTTCAATTTTTTTTCTTGTCTACTTGCCCTAGCTAGAACTTCTAGTACAATATTAAATAGCAATGGTGACAGTGGGCATCCTTCTCTTGTTCCGGATCACAGAGTAAAAGCTTTTACCTTTCTCCATAGAGTTTGAGGATGGCCATGGGTTTTACATGAATGCCTTTTATCTTACTGAGGAATTTTCCTTCTATTCCTATCTTTTGAAGGGTTTTTATCTAAAAAGAATGCCAGATTTTGTCAAATGCCTTTTCTGCTTCCATTCAGATGATCATGTGCTTTTTTTCCTTCAGTTTGTTAATGTGGTATATGACATTGTTTGATTTTCTTATGTTGAACCAGCCTTGCATACCAGGAAAAAATCCCACTTGTTCATGATGTATAACTCTTTTTTATTTTTTATTTTTTTATTTATTTTTTCAAAGATTAAAAATTTTTTTTATTTATCCCCAACCTTGCCCCTTCTGCTCGCTGTGTCCATTCATTGTGCATTTATCTGTGTCTGCTTGTCTCCTTATGTGGCGTCACCTTGTAGCGCTAATTCTCTGCAGCCCGCAGGCTGTCAGCTCTCTGCGTCGTGCAGACGTCAGCTCTCCACAGTGCAAGGGCCAGCTTGCCTTCACCAGTTGGACCCGGGAATCGAACCAGGGCCCCCTACATGGTAGATGGGAGCCCAATTACGTTAGCCACATATGTTTCCCGTATTAGTCTTTGGATATGTGGTTGGACTCGATTTGCCAGTATTTTGTTGAGAATTTTTGCATCTATGTTCAGGAGAGATTGGTATGTAATTTTTTTTCTTGTAATATCTTTATCTGCTTTGGTATTAGACTGATGCTGGTCTCATAAAATGTGTTGGGTAATTTTCTCTCCTCTTCAATTTTTTGGAAGAGTTTAATCAGGATTGGTGTTAACTTTTTGTTTGAAATGCTTGGTAGAATTCACTTGTAAAAGCCATCTGTCCTGGAGTTTTCCTTCCTGGGAGGTTTTTGATGATGTATTCAGTCTCTTTAAATGTGATTGGTTTGTTAAGTTCTTGAACATCTTGTAGAATAAGTCCATTACATTTAGGTTGTTTAGTTTGTTATCAGTTTCTCATAATACCCTCTTATAATCTCTTTTATTTCTGTGGGGTCAGTCATTCCTCCCCGCCCCCTTCATTTCTGACTGTATTTATTTGCATCTTCTTTTTTTTCTTTGTTAGTTTGCTTAGGGTTTTGTCAGTTTATTGATCTCATAGAACCAGCTTTTGGTTTTGTTGATTTTCTCTATTGTTTTTTTGTTCTGAACTTCATTTATTTCTGCTGTCATCTTTATTATTTCTTTTTCATTCTGCTTGCTTTGGGATTGGATTGCAGTTCTTTTTCTAGTTTCTTTAGTTGTTCAGGTAAATTTTGAGTTTAGCTCTTTTTTCTTTTTTAATATGGGTATTTAGGGCTATAAATTTCCCTTACAAGACTACCTTTGCTCTATCCTACATGTTTTGATAAGTGGTGTTCTCGTTTTCATTCCTCTCAATATATTTACAGTTCTCATTTTCAATTTCTTCTTTGTGCCACTGCTTGTTTTGGAGTGTGTTGTTTACCCTCCACACATTTGTGAATTTACTTTTCTCCTGTCTATTATTGATTTCCAGTTTCACTCCATTATGATCTGAGAAGGTGCTTTGCATAATTTTAATCTTTTTATATTTATTGAGATCTGCCTTGTGCCCTAACATGTGGTCTATCCTAGAGAAAGACCCAAGGGCACTTGAGAAGAATGTATAACCTGCTGAGTTTGATGCAGTTTTCTGTATATATTTGCTCGGTCTAACTCACTTATCATATTGTTCAAGTTCTCTGTTTCTTTGTTGATCGTCTGTCTAGTTGTTCTATCTAATGATGTGAGTGGAGTGTCAAAGCCTCCAAAGATTATTGTAGAGATTTCTATTTATCCCTTCAGTTTTTCCAGAGTTTGACTCACATATTTTGAGGCATCCCGGATAGGTGCATAGATATTAGTGACTGTTATATTTTCTTGGTGGATTGTCCCTTTTATTAATATATAATGGCCTTATGTATATCTTGTAACTTTTTTGCATTTAAATTCTGTTTTGTCCAATATTAGTATTGCTACTCCTGCTCTCTTTTGGTTACTATTCATATAGAGTACCTTTTCCCAACCTTTCATCTTCAGTCGGTATTTGCCCCTGAGTCTAAGGTGAGTTTCTTGTAAACAGCATATGGATGGCTCATGTATTTCTTTCCATTCTGTCAGCCTGTATCTTTTGATTGGGGAGTTTAATCCATTCACATTCAATGATACTATTGTAAATCATTGAATCTCAGATCCCTGAGATAGATAGCACATGCAGGTTCTAGCCACCTTTTGATGGAGATAATTAACAGGAAGCTAATTTGAGCCAAAGTTTCCAGGACAACAGCGGTGTCAAATCCCTTAGCTGTAGGTTGAAATAGTCAGGTGCCTACAACCCCACAGTACACCCTATTTCAGTAATCAGATCGGGGAACTCCTAGAATCTCATTTCTGGAATTGAGCCTCTCAGCCCCTTTTGTGGGTGCAGAGTTGTATACACTGCGACCAGGAAGGGAAGGAATGTGGAAACTTGTCAGAGAGAAGATGGGGGCCAGTCATCTTCTTTTCTCTCCTTCAGTGGACTTCAGGACATAATTCCTGTCCATCTCAACAATCCTGATTCCCCTTTCCCTCATACCTTGGTAACCACTATTCTACATCTGTCTCTATGAAGTTGCCTATTATAGATATCTCATATAAGTAGAATCATTCAATACTATTCTTTTGTGTCTGGCTTTATTTCACTCAACATTTTCAAGGTTCATCCCCGTTGCAGCATGTATGAGAACGCCATTCCACTTTATTCATGTACTAAATATTGTTCGGCCATTCATCTGTTGATGGACATTTGGATTCCGTCCATCTTTTGGCTCTTGTGAATAATGCTGCTCTGATCATTGGTGTGCAAGTGCCTGTTTGGATCTCTGTTTTCCTTCCTTTGGAGAATAGACCTAAAAGTGTAATTGTTCAGTCATATGGTAATTCTCCGATACATTTTTAATGAATATCTGACTGTTTTCCTTGCTGGCTTCACCATTTTACATTGCCACCATCTAGGTACAGGGGTTCTAGTTCCTACGTATCCTCACCAACATGCTATTTTTCTGCTTTTTAATTTTTAAAAAACAAAGGCCATATTTGTGTTTGTGAAGTGATATCTCACTGTGGTTTTGATTTTCACTTTCCTCTTGGCTAATGATGTTGCACATATTTTCTTCTCCTTATTGGCCATTTGTGTGTCTTTGGAGAAATGTCCATTCAATCGTTAGCCCATTTATTTTAAGGTTTATTTTATTTTTTAAAGATACTTAGAGTACACAAATGACACCTAAAAATATAGGGGATTCCCATATGTACTGTTCTCCACACCTCCCACATTTTCCCACATCCCCAGCATCCTTTATTAGTAAGGTACATTCACTGAAATTGATGAACACATTCTGAATCATTGCCACTCACCGTGGATTAAAATTCACCTTGCAGTTTACACTCACTCCTAACCAATTCCCTAGGTTATGGCATGATTTATAATGGTTTGTATATGTCATTGCAATGTCATTCAGGACACTACCCAAGTCCCAAACATGCCCACGTGTTGCATCTGTTTTTCTCTCTCCCTGCCCTCAGAACTTCCATTGGCCCCTGCCTGCACATCAAAGATATAATTTTGTCCATTGCCAAAATCACAATAATCTGTAGGAGAATACCAGTAAGTCTACTTTAATCCATACTTCATTCCCCAATCCAGAGGATTCTGGGATTGTGTTGTCCACTACACCTCTAATTGAGAGGCAGCTGTGATCCCTTTGGGCCAATGGATGGGATTTTCTTGCTTTCATTTGTAGACTCTCTTGGTTCCTTGGTATTAGAGTTATCCATCATCATGTGTATGTTAGTTTTCCTGGGTGAGTCCAATGAACTGGAGAGTAGATGTTGCAACTCCATTGAGTTTCAGGGCTTAGCTGGCACATCGACATCCCAAAGATTTAAGTCTCTTGGACATACACCTACCAACTCTAGTACAAATTATAGTTTCAAACAGAAGGACAGAAGAGCCATGTGTAAGGAAACCAAAACTGAGTCCAACTCTCACTCTGGAGTGCATAAATTACAAAGTTGGGACTCCTGGCAAGGCACCAAATTCCTGAGCTATCTGCCCTGAATATAATGTCTGGATATTTGGCAGTCAGTGAGATCCTGCTGAGACTTACATAAGAGTAACCTCTAGAATGACTCACTTTGAAGTCTCTTAGTGATATAAACTCATTTGTCTTTACCTTTTGCCCTTTTTATTCAAGGTCTTTTTCTGGTTGAATTTCAAGTTGTTGCTTGGTAGCAATCCCTCAGTGCCAGGTAGGCTCATCCCCAGGAGTCATGTCCCATGCTAGGGGGAAGGTAATGTAGTTATATGCTGAGTTTGTCTTTGAGAGAGGCCTCATTTGAGCAGCAAGGGGGTCTCACGAGGCAAATCTTAGGCACACTATAATACTAGGCTAAGTTTCAACTTCAAGAGTAAAGTTTCATATGCACAATCATCAATATCAAGAGTCCATCAATGGACCATTCTCCTTCACTAGTCATTGCCTCTGTACTCAGGGGATTCTTGTTTATCCATTAGAGAATGTGACAGAGCTCCCCAGGATGGGAATTTGATATTCCTTTGGTTGTGTGAATCTCAATCCCAAATGTCCCATGAATATTTGAACACATTTATATGCTTATATATATGCTCAGGTGATCTTCCTACCAGGTAACCCCCATCACTAACACCCCACACCAAGGATCCTCCCCTGCCACTGTTGTTACCCTTATGTGATCCAAATCTTCTTCAATAATGAAACCAATAAAATAGCCAAATATAATTATTAAGAAAATGAAATATCAATGATAGTTTTAAAAATAAGAAATAAATTACAAAAAAAAATTTTAATAAAAATTTGTGATAATAAAAATAATGGGAAAAAATATTTTTTTAAAATTTTGTCATGTTGCCCTTCATTACTGTAAGATCTCTTTCCTAAATGTACAGTGACATTTTCTTCCATTTTTCACCCCAGTGCCTTTCTTTTTTCATTTTGTCCTCAAAAAAGTTTTAGTTTACAGAAAAGTCATGTACCGAATACAGGGAACTCCCATATAACCAACATCCTCCTCCTTTCCCCCTTTTCCTATAAAAACATATTGTCTGTGGATAGTAAGTTGGTTACAACTGATGTACAAATATTGAAACATTGCTACCAAGTATGGTAATTTTTTTTCATTATGGTTTACATTTGGGACCCTATACTTTGATAAACTTTGATGCAATTCAACACGGCCTGTATCCATCATAGCAATATCATGTAGAACACATCGATCTCCTCCAAAATGTCCCCTGTTCCATCTATTCTATTCCTCCCTCCCCCATCCCTCAGGACTCACAGCAAACACCAGGCTTCACTCCTTGAAGGATAATATTCATATTTACTTGCAAGAAGACTGAAGGCTTGACACACTGGTCTTCCCTACCTTATTAGGCACATCCCTTGTTCTTGGGAGACTCCTGCCCCTCTATTTGACAACAAAGTGGGCCTCCCCAGGATGGCTCACTATGTGGGTCTCTACCCACTGATATAACACACTATGCCAAGATGAACACCTACACACTCCCTAGAACCTGCCCCAGTTACGCCCTGTCCAGAATGCTCCCCAACATGCAACATCCCAAATCAGCACTCTCACTTTCCATATTGCCAAAATAGCATTCACCACACTGTAATTTCAATCATGTACCCACCAATCCCATTGTTCACCTGTTCCCTCTCCCAATCCTCCTCCCAATTCCATGGATAATCCAACCCACACTCCCACCCCACCACCCTGACAAACCAGCACCGCCCAACCCAACAGTATCATTATACCAGTCATGCCCCTCCCTTGTACAACTGCACACTACCACCTTATCACAGATTTTGCCCTATGGGCATTGGCTTACAACCTTCTTCTCCCTTTGTATTTCTTGTAAACCTGTCTTCCAGACTCTAGTTCTGTGAATCTGCTCTATTTGCTTAATTCATATCAGTGGGATCATGTAATATGTGTCCTTCAGTGCCTGGCTTACTTCACTGAACATAAAGTCCTCAAGATTCATCCATCTATTTTGGGTGTTACTACTGTATTCCTTCTTACAACTGAGTATAATTCCATTGTATGTATATACTACAATTTGTTTATCCATTCATTTGTTGAAGGGCATTTGGGTTGATATCGACTTTTGGCGATAGTGAATGATAGCACTATGAACATTGGTGTGCATATATCTCTTTATGTCCTTTATTAGCCCATTTTTAATGGGATTTTTATCCAGTTCTGTTGAGGTTTAGCAGTTTTCTAAAATATATTCTAAAATTTAAACACTATGAGATATATAATTCATGATAATTATCTCCGATTCTATAGGTTGTCTTTTTCCTTTTTTGATAATTTCCTTTCATGCAAAATTTTATTTCATTTTTCCATGAAGTCTATTTTATTTATGTTTTATTTTTTTTATTCTGCTTTTGATGCCAAAAAAATAATTGGAAATCTAAGGCGATGAAATTTTCCTCTGTTTCCTCCTACATAATTTTGAAGGTTGAGCTCCTATATAAGGTTTTATTCCATTTTGATGTAATTTTTATATATTATTTGAAGTAAGGTTTCACCTCAAATTTTTTTTTTTGCATGCAAGCATCCACTTTTCCACTACCTTTCCTGGAAGACATTGTTCCTTGCCTATTCAAGGTGAAATACATATTTCTAATGGGCCTTTATCTAAGCAATTGAGTCAACTATTAAGTATGTTACTGAGTAGAAAGCCTCTGAGTCTCACCAGCTCCCCTGGAAATTGCGCAGATGACAACACCGGCCTCCATGCCCCCTGTGAGGTTTAGATGCATGAACAGAAGCAACACAAGGTCAGAACAGGAATTGGATGCACCACAGCAGTTCTTATGGTTTAGGACAGGGGTGGGGAATCTGCCATCCAGAATTTCCTGGTAAGTCAGCCTGAGACTGGGAGCATTTGGGTCTCAGTTCACTGAATCCAGGTCTAGCCAGCTCAGCCCCATGGGAGATAGAAGATTCTGTTCCTGAGGAAGCTCATGGTTTGCTGAAAAGCAAACATTCAATCAATTCATCCAATGCCCCTTAAGGGAGCTCAACAATCCTTCCCCTTGTTGACAGCAGAGCCAATATGTAGATCTTGGCATTGCCTATCTTACAGATGAGGAAACTGAGGCTCAGGTCACAGCTACTTGGCCAGAGCGGGAACCCAAACCTCCAATCACCTCCCTTGGCTCCCCCAAAAGTTTCATTAAGGAGAACAGTGGTTGAATGGGCTTTTTAATGAGGTTTAGTGAGCAGGACCCATGGAGGTCAGGGACAGGAAGGGATTTCCTTAATCAGTGAAGAGAAGTGGCAGGATTCCATACCATATCTTAAATGCACTTTCATACCATGCTAACCTTGCCCATCCCATCACCTTCCTGTTGTCCTTTTTGAGGCTCTGGTTATTCCTAGGCCAGGTCTGGTGACCCCTTACACTTCGGGCTATCAGCTCGATCAGAGCCCTGCCTGATCCTGCCTATGTATCCCTCAGAGGTTGATGCAGTGAAGAGGGATAGAGGCTTCATGGAGGCATCATAAAGAAGGTCAGCAATTTGAGGGTCTATATCTTCCCCTTTATTCCCCCTAAAATCCTGAAATATCCCTTGAGATTCCCTGACTGCAAGGCGCAAACTGATGGTGCTGAGCAGGTCTTTGTGGAAGGAAATTTGCCCACATGTCTGCATTCAGATTATCTTTCCAAAGGGAAAAGTATCCCTTTGCCTAAGGGAAGTCCAAGCCCAAGAATCCCACCAGGGTGCCTTCCCATATAGATGTCTATCAGATGACTGAAGTGAGTTTTATCTTTGTTACCGGTCCAATATCAACATCTTCCCATCATACCCTTGCCCAGCCTCACAGGAACTCATCCCCAGTTCACATCACCCTCTGGCTCTGTCTCAATTTGGTCCTTGTACTCAACTGGGCACTGAGGTGTGTGCACAGGGCTCCACCTCTGCACTAGTCTGGTGAGGTACACATAAACCACCACCACTATGAATTTGGGATTGTCTGGGGACTGATAGATATCCTCCAAGTAGCAGTCCAACCAGATAACCAGGATGGAGGAGGTGGTGCTGGGCTTGGCTAAATATGAACAAGAGTCCTAGTCCTGGAGTTGCCTCCTTCTCTGCCCACTAATGGCCTCTTGTGCCTGACAATGACCATCCAGAACAACTCCAGATGTTGTAGCTGGGGAAAGAGAAAGTAGCCATGACTTTCCACTTCAGAGATAGGCAGGTTGAGATGCATATGGGTTGGATTCTCACAGGGCCTGGTCCTGGTCCTCAGCCAATCTCTGTTACTAAGGGGCACTGATCCCAAACACTGCTTTTTTCTAAAGGGCAAGGGCCCAAGAAATGTTTCTGCCCAGCCTCTTCCACCTTCAGCTCCTCATATCCCCCCACACTTCTGTAAAATCATTGGCCCTTCTTTTTGACCCAGAGCACACTTAATTTAAAGTAGTTCAGGTTGCCTGTACTTTCAAAATATGGGAGGACACATCCATATCTGTGGGGCCATGAGGGGTTCATAATGAAGGTGCTGTGTACCCTCCCTGCATTTGATGTCCTAAAACGGGATCCCACGAGTCAGGGATTTTTGTCTGATTTGGTCTCATTATTATGCTCAGTACTGGCAGAGAGTAGATGTTCAATATATACTTATTGATTGAATGATCCCGAATTAGAACCTGCACTGTTATCTCAGTGTGTGTATGCCCTCTGCCAGCCTGCTCCCTTGTGTTTTTTTCCTTTGCCCTGGCAGTTTCCTTACACACATGGGCTTGTGGGTACTCAGCCAAAGATAAGAGGTGTTTCAGTTAATTTCTCCCTGCCCAATGGTTGCCTTTTTGGACCTTGAATCTACTCACAAGACTTCTTCCTTTCCATGAGAGGACTCTGGGATGAATCATATGTACATGTTGGTTCTTCTTCCCTTTTTTTTTTTTTTTTACTTTCTTTTTGAAATAATTTTAAAGTTAAGAACAATTGCAAAAATAATACAAAGAATTACAACATGCCATGTAATCATATACTGAGATTTACCAACTCTTATTATTTTGCCATTGTTGTGTAATTTTATCAATCCATCTATCTATCCATCCATCTTCTCTCTATGTATCTAATAAGTTCCTGTCTTCTAAAACTTGATAGTAATTTGCATATATCATGATCCTTGAACATGGAATAACTCCATGCATATTTCCTAAGAACAAGGATATTCACTTTTCACACCACATTAAGTATATGAATGCAGTTCTAGAAATTTAACATTTATATAAAGCATACAATATTATTCCAATATTTTTCAATTGTCTCCCAAATTTCCTTTAGGAATTTCCCCTCCATTTTAGGTCCAACCCAGGGATCCTGCCTTGCAATAAATTATCTTCTCTTTAGTCTCTATTTTTAAAATAATATGTGGCAAAATACACACAACTTAAACTTTCCATTCGGCCACACCCCAAACCTAAAATTTAGTGGTATTAATCACATTCACAATAATGTGCTAACCTCACCAAAACTTTTCCCTCACTATAATCAAAAACCGTGCACATATTATTCATTGATTCCCAGTTCCTCCTGCCACCTCTACCCATGGAAATCTGTATTATGTCAGTATTAATTTGCCTATTCTAATTGTTTCATAAAAAAGAAATCATACTATGTTTTTCTGTTTATATCTGGCATATTTCATTGAACATGTTGTCTGCTAGTTTAATTCATTTTGTGGCATGTATCAGAACTTGGTTACTTTTTACAGTTAAATAATATCTCTTTGTATGTACATACCACATTTTGTTCACCCAATTATCTATTGTTGGATATAGGCTGTAGTTAATAAGGCCAATCTGAACAGTGATACACACATATAACTTTGAGTCCCTGCTTTCAGTTATTTGGGGATACATCTTTAGAATGGGAATGCTGGGTCATATGGTAGTCATATGTATAACTTATTCAGCAATTGTGACACTGTTTTCTACAGCTGCTGCACCCTCCTACACTCCTAGGAAGAATGTACCATCATTCCCATTGCCTTCAATTCCTTGCCAGCCTATACTATTTCCCATGTTTTTCAAATACCCCTTGTGGTATGTAGAATGTGGAATCTCATTGTACCCTTGATATGCATTTCCCTAATGGCTAATGAGCTTGAGTACCTTTTGATGTGTTTTTAGCCATTTGTATAGCTTCTCTTGAGAAATGTCTGTTAATGTCCATTCCACATGTTATAATTAGATTGTCTTTCTGTAGGAGTTCTGAATACATTCTGGATATTAAAACCATCTAAGATATAGTGCTTAAAAAACGTTTTTCTCCATTAATCTTGGTTGTCTTTTCACTTTCTTGATAATATCCTCAGCACAAAAATTTTTAAATTTGATGAACTCCAACTTATCTTTTTTATCTTTGTTGCCTGAGCTCTTCTTCTGAGTTCTGAGTTTCTTTATTGCCTTATCTTTCCCAGTGTTTTCTTCTAAGAGGTTTATAATTTCATCTGGTATATTTAAGTTGTTCAGTCATTTTGAGTTAATTTTTAAAATAGCACGAGGCAGTTATCCACATTCATTCTTTTTCAAGTGTATATCCTGTACTGTCACACCATTTTTAGAATAGATTATTCTTTCCCCATAGAGTGGACTTCTCAAAAAAAATTGCCATTGATCTGAGGTTGTTTTCTGAACTCTCAGTTTGATTCCTTAGGTCTATGTGTCTGTGATTGTGCCAGTTCTCTGCCATTTGTCTGTGTTTATGTGTGTGTGTTTTTCTTTATTACAGAAATTTGGGATTACCGTACAGTCATGTATAAACTACTAGATTCCTATATTCCACCCCACAACCAAGACCTTGCATTGGTGTAGAACATTTATTACAATTCATGATAGCACATTGTAAAAATCATCTTATTAAAGCCAGCAGCTGTTTTTTTTACTGTATCTTTGTAATAAGTTTTAATATCAGAAAGTGTGAGTCTTCCAATTTTTCTTCTTTTTCAAGCTGGCCTGCTCCTTATGCCCAAGGAATTCCCATGCTCTAGGAATCTCTGCATTTCCTGGTCACTCAATGACTTTGTCAGAGTTCTTCATGGAAAGAGGACAGGATAGACAGATTATATGTCTATATATATATGTAATTATATATGTATAATTATGTTTAAATATGTGTGTATATATGAATACTGTGAGAATTTTTATATGACTTGACTCATGTGACCTTGGCGATTGCTCAGTCTGAATTCTGTAGGAAAGGTTATGGTTGTGAAATCCAGTGAAGGCAATGATCCATTCAGTAGAAAAAGCTGGCTGAAATAGAGATAAAATTTTTTCTCTTTGACTACTAAAAATATCAATTCTCATTTTTTTAATACTATAATTTTATACACACCATACCATCCAATTAAATTGTACAATGACCAGCTCACAGTATAATAAGAGAATTGTGCTTTCATCACCACAGTCAGTTCAGTTTTGCGATTAAGGTTCATAAAAATGATTGGATGAGACCTCTCTCATTGTTGGAGGCAAGCTCCTTCATTGACTGTAGATGTGATCAGCCTTATCTCCAATTAAATGACTTATGATTTAAATCTATGAAATAGCCAAAGAATCATTTCTTGTTTGGCCTAACAACTGCACTCCATGACCTAAACAAGTTGACAGAGAAATTTTACCAGCATATTTACTGCTTGTCATCTTGGCATCCAGATACAGCTCCTTAAACCATACTTAATCATTAAATAAAGACTATGACCTTCATACATTCACTTGACATAATTCACCTGCACAACATACAACCAGGAATGCACTATCATATATTCACCAGAAGAGGATGCAAGTATTTGGGGAATATTAAATCTTATACTTGATATCCTATAATTTCAATAGACTGTGAAA
This sequence comes from Tolypeutes matacus, assembly GCA_026826555.1. NCBI lineage: Eukaryota > Metazoa > Chordata > Mammalia > Cingulata > Chlamyphoridae > Tolypeutes > Tolypeutes matacus. The sequence goes on along the minus strand of JAKSZT010014880.1, from coordinate 11,962 downwards.
GGAGATGAATCTTCTGGACTGTCTTCACCACTATTCCCAGATATTGCATATGTACACCTCTGAGGGTCACACCCTTGTCTCTACACCATCCTTTTTAGGGTGAACTTCTAATGCCTGGCCAAGGAAGGAACTGGATCTAAAAACATTATTCCTGAAAGTTTTATGGTTTCCTCATCCACTGTGGATTGTCTTGAGAATTTGGGTCTCACCATGTGGTGGAGAACAGTGGACCTTTCCATCACACATTCCAGCTGCTTTTCTTCCACCAGCCAATGGAAAGCACCTCTCCTAAGATATCTTCCACATCCCCTCACTCTAGCCTTAAGGGCCAACAGTAAGGGAAGACCTGGATGCAGGGATGGTTCCCTGGGGAGAACAATAGGGGACAATTCTCTTTCCTGTAATGACCGTAGTTCAGGGAACTCACAAGAGTATGATATGCCTAGGAAAATCTACCCACAAGTTCCCATGAGTTCCTAGCTAACCCAATTTCCTTAGGCTAGACCTGACTCATTGGTGCTTACAAAACCCTTTCATGAAGCCATGTTCACAATCCAGCCCTGTGTGACTTCCACATTCTCCATTTTACCCTACAGGAAAGTTCTGAAATCTATTTGCCAGCCTTCATGCTGTGTGAATGTTGAGAACACTGCATGATGGTTTCTGTTTAATGGCATTTAAGGGCTTCATCTGTGGTCCCTTGCCAAAGATCTCAAGACTGTGGTTCCAAAAAAGAATCCATGTAATAATCCCTGAAAATTGAAATATAATAGAGGAAGACGAGATTGGGCCTATTCAGTGGGTTCCGTGTAATATTTTGGGTAATCTAAGCACCTCTTAAAATATATATATATATATAACATTTTTGTAAGCAAATACACATATATGCATGTATATTTATATATCATTTTGCAAATGTTTGTATGTATTGTGAGAATTTTGATTTTTACCCACAATAAAAATAAATAAAAAATTAAAAAAAAAATAGAGGAAGAATTAAATATGCCTGGAAATCTAGGATGTAGCTTTGCAGTGAAATAAAGAGGACATTTAACTCTGAGCGTCCTGCGAGTGAAGGCAAAAAGGAAAATAGCTTAGTTCACATACATTATCTATTGAATGAAGAAAACAAATTCCCTTAGAGAGTAAAGAACTCTTTCTTTGTACTAAATGAGAGAACAGAGCCTTAAAATGTTTTTTTGGAGGTGAAGTATAAGTACAATTATTAAATAAAAATTGTAGCAACCATAAATATGGCCAGTGGCTTTCTATCCCCAGGTATAAGAATCCCAGGTTCTTTGTGAGCCTCATGGAATTTCCCTCACCCTTCCATGTTCCCCACTTGGCATTCATCCCAAATCCTTCTTCAAGACATGTGCACTGTGGTATGTGGTAAGGGCTAGGCAATGTAGGTGTTCTCCTCATCATCTGGAGTACTGAGGACTAAAAGCACCTGCTCCTCCACTCCTCTTGGATGCCCAGTTGCCCTCCTTGGAGTGGAAAGAACATATGTATCAAATCCAGGATGCTATAGGGAAACCTTTTGCCAACTCCTTGTTTAATGTCCATGACTGGTATGGTGGTTTAGATCTGTATGTATTTCAGAGAAATATGTTTTTATACTGAATCCATTCCTGTGTGTGAGCCCAATAAAAGTTTGAACTATTGATGAGGTTATTTCATTTTAGGAGGAACCCAGGGTGGGCTATATTCTTATTAATGGGGAACTATATATGCAGAGTGAAACTCAGATGGATGGAACAAAAGCTAGAGAGGGATCAGCCAAAAGCTGAACATCAAGAGAAACAAAAAGAAGGGAGAGATTTAAAAAATGGGCATGTGACCTGAAAAGACACTTCTCCAAGGAAGAAATGCAAATGGCTAAAAAGCACATGAAAAAATGCTCAACATCGCTTGCTATCAGGGAAATGCAAATTAAAACTACAATGAGATACCATCTTACACCCATCAGAATGGCAGCTATTAAAAAAACAGGAGACACTAAATGTTGGAGAGGATGTGGAGGAATAGGAACCCTCATCCACTGCTGGTGGGACTGCGGAATGGTCCTGGCACTGTGGAGGACAGTTTGGCGGTACTACAGAAAACTAACGATAGATCGTCCGTATGATCCAGCAATTCCACTGCTGGGTATATACCCAGAAGAACTGTAAGCAAAGACACAAACAGATATGTGCACACCAATGTTCATAGCAGATTTTTCACCATTGCCAAAAGTTGGAATCAGCCCCGGTGCCCATCAACAGAAGAATGGATAAGCAAAATGTGGTACATACATACAATGGAATATTACTCAGCTGTAAGAAGGAATAAAGTGCTAACACATGGAATAACGTGGAAGAATCTTGAAGACCTTATGCTGAGTGAAGCAAGCCAGGCACTGAAGGATGAACAGTATATGACCTCACTGATCTGAACTGAGGAAAGTGAGCAGTCTCTGAGAACCATTGTCTGAAAGATAGATTAACAAGGGAGAGTAAGAGAAGAGCAGGCTTTGAGCCATCACCCATATGGACATAATCTATGGTAAAGGGATAGAGTGTGGCTGCATGTTGGGGGATGGGGCAGATGAGTGGTGGTGTTCCTGTGTTTGGTGGTGCAGCACTGGATGGTGGGTGGATTAGGAAGGGCAGGTTCAAATTCCCACGGCATGTAACTGTGAATCTTGATATTCCATGGGTCGGGATAGGGTGGTATCATGGGCCCTGGGGGGCTGGGGGAAGGGAACAGTCAAGATCTAATGGGGTGTTTAGTGGTCATGGGGAAGGTTTTTCATTACCTTACAGTAATGGACACAGGACATGGAAAATATCATCAAAATTATTAAACAGTATCATCTAAATGGTAAACTGTACTGTAAATCATTGACAATGTTTAGTTGCTATATTTTGCTATCTGTATAACACTTTTAACAATGCTAACATCCAAAAAAAAAGGGGGGGTTTAATATAGGGTGGGGAAGGGGGGTGGTTTGGTACTGGGAGTCTCTGGCACTACATGTGTGACTTTGCTGTGACCTAAAACTTCTTTGAAAATTAAATGAAAAATTGGGAGACAATGGGGATTGAGAGGGGGAAGGTATCACGCACACCGGACATCCGATAACACAGTGATAAAAGGAAGGAAAGAAAAGAAAAGAGAAAGGAAAAAAAAAGAATATATATATATATATATTTTTTTTTAAAGGCATTTCCTTTCCTTTTTTGCCCATTTTTTGAATTATATATTGTTTTGTTTTTTGTTTGATTATTTGTTTTTTTGTTTTTTTTACTCTCTTTTTTTTTCTTTTTCCCTGTGTTTCCTTATGTTTGTCTCTTGCATGTAAGCTTATCATAGTTGTTTCTTTTTCCTAGTAAGTGTATTTGATTATTTTATGGACTACATGTTCACAGAAGGGTTACAATGGGTACTACAGGGGATTATTGGTGGGGGGTGTCTGGGAGGGGGGTTTCATGGGAATTAGTTCATCCGAATATACATGAAAGATATACAAAATTGTTCAAAAGGTCAAAAGATGGGGCATGGTCACAATGGGTGGACAATCACACAATAAATGAGGGAATCTGAATTCTTAGCCTGGAGAGCTCTGCCACAGTTATCCATGGGAGCAGCAATAGCCCTCTGAGTGCAGGGACAGTGTCTGTCAAAAGAGGATGACCCACTGATGTGTTCTTTTTATTGATGACTACCCTTGTGAGTCTTTGCTCTTGTAACTGAGACTTAGCCTGCAGTTGTGGGGTGCCTAAGGGTTGCCACCTGAGAGCCTCCTTCTTGCCCAAATGTGGCCTCTCTCTAAACCAAACTCAGCATATGATTGCATTACCATCCCCCCAACATGGGACATGACTCCCGGGGACGAGCCTCCCTGGCAACTAGGGATTAATACCAAGTGCCAACTGGCAACACAACTGGAAAAAGACCTTGAATAAAAGGGGGAAAAGGTAAAGACAAATGAGTTCAAGTGGCTAAGAGACTTCAAAGAGAGTCAGGAGGTCATCCCAGAGGTAACTCTTACGCACACATCAGTAGGAGCTCATAGAACATCTAAGTGCCTATCACCCCACACAGAGGGGCTCCTGAGAGCTCTGGAGACACCCAGGTCCTATATAAGGGGGGATAGTCCCAGAGACTGATGCCTTATCAGTGGGCTCTATTTTGGAATCTGTGCTCCTGAGAGTGACAGAATTGGACTCAAATAAGTCCTCCCTGCACATGGTTCATCAGTCCCTTCTATTCAAACCTATATGTGATGCTGAAGTTTTTAGGTATACTTCCAGAGACTAGAGCCTCTGGCCTACCTATGTGCCAGGTGTGCATGGAATCTTGGTGGAGCTGCAACTCCTACCATACAGCTCAATGGGCTCATCCAAGTCACCTGGCGAGGAGACAATGATGGGCAATGGCCATCCCAGGGAATGGAGAGGGCCTGCATCTGCAGGCAGGATCATCCCACCCACCATATCCATGGGATATAAGCCCTCTCTCACTTAGAGGTGGAGTGGACATCACCATCCCAGTCCCCTCAAGATTGGGGGAAGAACTATGGACTAGAGTGGACTTGATGATATTCTGTTGTACACATATGGTGATTCTAGCAATGGAAGAAATTATAACAATAAGGTGGAGCCAGTGTCCACTTGACACTTTTGGGGCAGGGAGGGGATGAGCAGTTGAAATACAGGGGCTTCTTTGGGATTTGGAGGTTGTCCTGAGTACCGTTGTGGCAACGGATATAGGCCATTTTAAATCAGCACACACCACTCAGAACTGTGTGGGAGAGAGTGTGATCTACAATGTGAACTGTGGTCTATGGTTGGTGGCAAGGCCCCAGGATGTGTAAAGTCCATTAACGGTGGTGGGCCACACTTTAGGATATGTTTGTGTGGGATGTGGTGGGAGGTGTGGGAGGTGGGCAACATGGGAATCTGAGTGGGTTCCGTGTAATATTTTAGGTAATCTAAGCACCTCTTAAAATATATTTATATATATATAAATAACATTTTTGTAAGCAAATGCACATATATGCATACATATTTATATATCATTTTACAAATATTGGTATGTATTGTGAAAATTTTGATTTTTACCTACAATAAAAAATAAATACATTTAAAAAAAAAAAAGAAGGGAGAGGCCCTGAGAGGCCACATTTGCATTGCCATGTCACAGAGGAGGCCGGGACCAAGTTTCACCAGCAGCCAGGACTAGAATTCCAGTCTTTGAGACTTATTTGGAGATTCTTTTAGCATCAAACCCATGAGTAAATAAATTCCCATTGTTAAGCCTATTCATTGCATGGTATTCCTCTGAGCAGCCATGAAAATCAAAATATTTGGAGGTCTCCAAGGACACAAACACCTCCTGGACCTACTCTGCCAAAATTGGATGAAGCATCGTGGTGTTGATTGCTGACCCTGTGGTGGCAGAAAGGAAGGTCCCAGACACAATGAGTGGAGCAGGCTGCAGACACAGGGGCCTGCTGAGAACCCTGGTTCTGGGTTCCTGTCCCTGCTCCCTGTCTTTCTTGATGGAGGAATTTGTGCAAAGTCCCTTAGACTTCCTAAGCCACAGTGTTCCTGGCTTTGACATGAGGATAATGAATCTTTGCCAGGTACGAAGATCATGCACATGTTCAGGTCCGAGCTGGACCACAAAAACCAAAAGAGACAGAGGCTGATGAGTGGTTGCCAGGTCTTATAGAGGAGAATGGAGAGTGATTGCAGAGTGGGTGTTGGCTTCCTGTTTGGTGTGAAGAAATGTTCTGGAAGAAGATAGTGATTATGATTGCACAGCAGTGTAATGGTCCTAAAGACACTGATACGGACACTTAAAAATGATAATAGCAAATTTAATTTAAGGGTAATTTAGCATGAAAAATAAATCAAATCATATAAAACATAAAATAAGAAAAAAAGACAGAGGACAGGAATATAGATGCACTCGCAGTAGAGGGGAAAGAAAACTCTATTTCCTCCTCTAGCCATGTTCAGAACTGAGAATTTGGAGCACAATCTGATGCCTGCACTGGGTTGAGCTCATCAGCTGGGTCAACCTCGGGAGGTAATGCTGGAGCCAGGGCTGGTGTTATATCCAGCTCTGTATCTGGCCCTGGCAATGACACTTTCTCCAGCTCTGGAACTGTGTCCAAATCCACAGGTAGTGATCAAGATTGTGTCAGTCCAGTTGGTGCTACAGTTGGTGATGAAGCAGACTGAAGCTCCAGAGTTGGCTCAAGAGCTGGATCTGGAGGGGCTCTAGATCATCAGTAGTTGCTCTCTCTGGCACTAGTGCCGGGGCTGGAGAAAGGGCAGGCAACACTGTTGGTGCTGGATCTGACCCTGAAGCTGTAAGAGGCAGATAGTTGAGCAACATGAATACTTTTCTAGGTGGCTTCCCCAAATCAGAAAAGATTCTGTTGCCCTGGAGAAGCCCAAACTCAGAATGCACCCCAGGAAGCCTTCACAGATAGAGGACCCCTGGAAGAGATGTCTGACATTCCTCTTTGCTTCTGGACCAACAGGTGTGCTCTCCCCATATTCTTCCCCATGGGATCTCAGGCATCCACCCCAGTCCCCCTTAGTCTTTGCCTCGGCCTCAGTTGGCTCCAGACCCTCATGCTTGGCCTGGGGAGGGTGGGCATGCTGCACCTTGACCCTCTTGTTGGTAACCAACAGGTGATATCCCTGCCAAGAGAAAATGTGAATTTGCAGCTGGTCCTGGATGGGCATCGGAAGGGATGGAGTGTAGTCCCACTGGGGTAGACTCCTGTATTCCTCTGCATGTGGAAACTGTGCTTCTCAGGGAAAGCCCTGGGAAGGAGCCCGGGGAAGCTTCCAGGATGGGTCTTGGGTCCTGGGTGTGGAGAACATTCTCCCCACACTCTCACTTGCAGCCTGCACTGGCATTTGTGGAAAGCATGGAGCACCTGCACCGTGATCAGGGCAGTGGTGGCCTTGACCCTGTCATCAAGTTCCTCTCTGGTCTCCTGAATGAAGGTCTGCAAAGACAGGACTCAAAATCTGGGCTGACACACATCAGGGCCCTGCCTGGCTGTCATCAAGGGGCTCTAACCCATGTGAAGTTCAGCTCCCAGATGAGGCATAGACCCCCATAGGATCAAAGAGATGACAGCTCCACGGCTCTGGATCTACATGTGGGTCTATGGGCTCCACTAGCAGTTCCCCTGCTCCTGCTCTGCCAGACCTGGGAGTGAACTGATGAGTCCACCAGTCTCCCCCTCTCACCCAAATTCTCCTGCCCAGGCACTGTTCCTTCCTTCCCCTCTGAAACAAATACTGGGATTGGGAGGTGCTGAGGCTGCTCAAGCATGACCCCAGTTGATGGGCTGGTCTGCATTTCCCCACCCTGGGTTCCCTGAGGTACCTTTGGGTTCATCCTGGTAAATGGCCAGAGTCTTCGCTCTGGGTTTCTTAGTGTCAGAGTTTTGGAAATGTCGTAAACAGAGAGAAAACATTTTGTTCTCTCAAAAATCTCTGTCCAAGTGAGCTGTTAGGGGGCTGTCTCCAAAATCAAGGTGCCTGGGTACTGGGATTCTAAGTTCTGTTGTGGTCTATCTTGAAGGAAGTAAGGTCACCTCCTGGGGTTCTCTTCCCCAGCCACCCCTCTGATCAGCCAATCTCTCACCCTCCTCTCCTTTGTCATCTCCCTAACTGGGCTCGGTTTTCCCAACACATCCATCCACTCTTCTGTGAGACCCGGTGAAGTCAGGAATTTTTTTTTAACAAATCAAGTTTATTGTTACATATTAATAAAGCTTAAAATTCATTCAAAGCATGCAATCATTGCTGCTGTTCTGGCTATTCTATCCAAAGTGTATATTCAATGGCTTTTAGTATAAACAAAATAAGGTACATTCATTATTTCCAAAATTTTAGAACAGTTTTATTACTCTGAAAAGATAGACTCAATACTCCTTAGGATTCCTTCCTCAGACCTACATAACCACTAATCCATTTGTCTTCATAAATTGACTTTTATCAATTAATTTGATGAGAAAGGGCTGGGCTCCACCTGGCTTTATTTTTCTACCAGTTTCAGATCCTGAACAAGTCATTCTGCCTCTCAGGACCATCCAAGTATCCCTGCTGCACAAAGGGATCATTTTGGAATGTATTTCCTAGAGATGTCATCAGCTGGATGTGAGAAAACACTATAAAACTCATGTGTTGGTGACCCATGTCCCTAATACTCGAATTTAGAGAAGGACCTATTATAAAAAGGAGTGGGAAGCAGCATGGAGTCCAACTGAAATCCCCATCCTGATATTCAATGTTTTTGTGCTTCCTTCTGGGGATGCCAAAACAAAAAACCTTCACATGTCAGTAGCAGGCAATGGTCACCCAGGAATAAGGGCTCTCATTTCCAAAGCAAAATTCAGGAGAGGGTGTTGAGCCATGGCATGGGAGAGCGGAACCTCCAGGTCAGGCCGATCCTGTCTCTCTCTGAATCTTATTTTGCCCGTTGCACAATGAGGGGTTGCATGAAGAACTCCTTGAAGACACTGCTGCTCAGCGACTACTGGGTATTGTGCTGCCTGACATTGGATAGGAAGTGGAGAGGACAGAGTATCAGGGTTGCACACAAGGACACAGGTTCCCAAACAAGAGATTGAGGTAGGTACCTCCCTGGGAGCCCTGCTTGTGCCCACACCTGAGCACGAACTTGGGGCCAGCGCAGAACAGAGGATGCTGCATGGACTTGACCCTGCTCTGCAGCAAGCATGTGCAATACTCCAACTGCTTCACCTGGGGCGTGAGCCACCCTATCACTCCACAGCCCCAACCCCAACCCGAACCCCTGCTCTGTGTCCTCCACTTGCGCTGGGGCTCTGCCCACATACCCAACAAAGCCAGGTGGAAATAGGGGCACTGGAAGTGATGCAGATGGAGATTCTGGAGACTTGGGCGCCTCAGAATACACTATTTGTCCCCATGCTCCCTGCTGCTACTGGTAGGTGTGTCTCTGAGGACCTGCAGGTGGTCAGTGGATCTAGGGCAGAGCAGGTTATGTCCCCCTTCCCCTTGCTTCTGGTGATCCTCCCCAATGTAGCCAGACAAAGGAGGGGTGGCAGAGACCCAGGAGAAGGTGGGCTCTGTGTTTGGGGACAGTTCCTGATGTTAGGGTACACCCTTGCTGTTGTAGTGATTTCCTCAATTTTGTAAATGAGCCCCAGGCCCTAGCACTTAAGATCTGTGGTATAACTGTGGCATGTTAGTACAGGAAAAGGAGGAAAAGACAAGCCAGGACATGGTCAACAGACAACATGGTGGAAAGACAACATGGCTGAGAAACCCAGCTGAGACCATGACCTTGAGGTCCCAGTTGGTATTCTTTCTGGGGCCTCCCTTTGGCCTGGGAATTTCCATAGAGTCCTCACCACTGTCCCCTACCATTGCTGGGGGTAACCAATGACAGCTGGCATTCCTACACTTAGCATTAGCAAGGGGAGGAGTAATTAATAGTTTAACAAAGGCAAATGTTTAACAAATGGCACAAGCCAAATCGATCTCTCTGCCTAGCAGAGTCTGCATCAAATCACGGTGTTTATTCTGTCCCATTCTCCTACTTCTCAGAACAATCCATTCTTTCCCCACATTTCTCAATAAATACCTTTTTTAAAAAGTTAATTTTGTACATTTATTCATTGTGATTATAAACAATAATTTAAAAAGAAAAAGCAAAAACAGTCGAATAAAAACATGCATTTCTCAAATTTACTGGATACATATAAAAAATTTTTTTTGTCCTAAAATATGTTACACAATATATTTTGTTCATAGTAACACAATCATAAAGTATTTGTCCTTTTGTGTCTGGCCTGCTTCACGCAACATAATGTCCTTCTGGGTCATGCATGCTGTCATATGCTTTACAACATCATTTCTTCTTTCAGCTGCGTAATAGTTCCTGGTGTGAATACACAACCATTTGTTTATCCATTCATCGGTTGATTCCAACTTTTGGCAATCGTCATTGACACCAGTGTGCAGATGTCTATTCATGTCACTGCTATCAGTTCTTCTGGGTATATACCCAATAGTGGCATTTTAGGGTCACATGGTATATTAGTCAGCCAAAGGGGTGCTGATGCAAAATACCAGAAACCTGTTGGGTTTTATAAAGGGTATTTATTGGGGGCAGAAACTTATAGTACCAGGCCATAAGGCATAAGTTACTCCTCTCACCAAAGTCTGTTGGCATGTGTTGGAGCAAGATGCCTGCCAGTTGCTGCCAGGGTTCAGGCTTCCTCTTCCTCTTAAAGCTCTGTGGTCCCAGTTTCTTCTGATATCATCTGTAGGTTGGGATAAGTCTTGTCTTTCTCCCGGGACTTGTTCCCTTTCGGGCTCACTGCTCAGTTCTCTCTACAAGGTCAGCAGTGGATGATCAGGCTCTTTCTCTTCCTGGGGACTCTGCCTTGTCTATGGAGCTTCTCCTGTGTGTTTCCTTCCCAGGGTTCCAGTTCAAAAACTCCAACTCACTCCACTGCAATGTTGTTTTCTTTCTGAGTCCCTGACCACCAAGGGGGCAGGGACTCAACGTCCTACTGACATGGCCTAATCAAAGCCTTAATCATAATTTAATGCAGCAAAAGTGGAACCTCTGAATCTGATACATTCTAATATGTCCAGAGTAACAGACCGGTTTACAAACATAATCCAATATCTATTTTTGGAAATCATAAATAACACCAAATGGCTACAAGTGGCAAGTCTATATTCAACTTCTTTAGGAACTGCCAAACTGTCTTCCACAGTGGCTGTACCATTCATTCTGCATTTCTACCAACAGTGAATAAGTCAGTCTATCTTTCCACATCCTCTCCAGCACTTTTAGTTGTTTGTCTTTTAAATAGTCGCCATTCTGAGAGGTGCGAAATGATATTTCATTGTAGTTTTGATTTGCATTTCCCTAATCATTAGTGATGTTGAGCATTTTTTTTTTTTTTTTTTGCCATTTGTATTTCTTCTTTGGACAAAAGTCTATTCAAATCTTTTGTCCTATTTTTAATTGGTTCGTTTTTCTCTTTATTATTGCATTGTAACATTTCTTTATATATCCTTGATTTTAAACCCTAATGGGGCATGTGATTTCCAAATATCTTCTCCCACTGGGTCGACTGCCTTGTCATCATTTTGACAAAATTCTGTGAGGTGCAAAAGTATTTAATTTTTGAGGAGGTCCCATTTATCTATTTTTTTCTCTTGTAGCGCATGCTTTGGATGTAAGGTCCAAGAAACCACCACCTTCTTCAAAGTTTTTTTTTTTTTTTTAACTTTATTTTGTACATTTAATAATTGAAAACATAAGCAATAAAAAACTAAAAAGTAAACACAGGTGAATAAATATATACATTTCTCAGTTGAGTGAAGCAAGCCAGACACAAAAGGACAAATACTGTATGAATGCATTACTATGAACCAAATATATTGTGTAATATATTGTTTGATTCACACACAAAAAAAAACAAAAAAAACAAAATTTTGAAGATATTTCACTACATTTTCTTCTAGTAGTTTCATGGTCTTGACTTTAATTTTTACACATTTGATCCATTTTGAGTTGATTCTTGCAGAGCAAGTGACGTAGGGGTCCTCTTTCAATCTTTTGGTTATGGATATCCAGTTCTCCCAGCACCACTTGTTGAAGAGTTTGTTATGTCCCGTCAACATAGACTTGGTATGTTTGTCAAAAACCAGTTGGTTGTAGAGGTGAGAGTTGATTTCTGGACTGTCAATTCTATTCCACTGGTTGATGCGTCTATCTTTATGCCAGTACCATGCTGTTGTTACCACTATAGCTTTTTAATATGTTTCAAGGTAACTCAGTGAAATTCCTCCCATGTTGCTCTTCTTTTTTAATGCTTTTGGCTCTTCGGGTGCACTTTACCTTCCAAAGAAATTTGGTAATTGCCTTTTCTATT
>JAKSZT010014853.1:0-23043 GCA_026826555.1 Tolypeutes matacus | reverse complement strand
TTTTTTTTTCCCTGAGTTTCCCTATGTTTGTCTCTTGCATGTACGCTTATCACACTTTTTTCTTTTTCCTAGTAAGTGTTTTTGATTATTTTATGGACTAAATGTTCATGGAGGATTTGGATCACAGAAGGGTTACAATGGGTACTGCGGGGGATTATTGGCGGGGTGTCTGGGGGGGATTTCGTGGGGATTGGTTCATCTGAATATACATGAAAGATATACAAAATCTTTCAAAGTATCGGGGGATGGGGCATGGTCACGATGGGTGGATAATCACACAATAAATGAGGGAATCTGAATTCCTAGCCTGGAGAGCTCTGCCACAGTCTCCAAGGGAGCAACAATAGCCCTCTGAGTGCAGGGACAGTGCCTGTCAAAATAGGATGACCCACTGATGTTTTTTTTTTTTTAATTGATGACTACCCTTGTGAGTCTTTGCTCTTGTAAATGAGACTTAGCCTGCAGTTGTGGGGTGCCTAAGGGTTGCCACCTGAGAGCCTCCTTGTTGCTCAAATGTGGCCTCTCTCTAAGCCAAACTCAGCATATGATTGCATTACCTTCCCTCCAACGTGGGACATGACTCCCGGGGATGAGCCTCCCTGGCAACGAGGGATTAATTCCAAGTGCCAACTGGCAGCACAACTGGAAAAAGACCTTGAATAAAAGGGGGAAATGGTAAAGACAAATGAGTTCAAGTGGTTAAGAGACTTCAAAGAGAGTCGGGAGGTCATCCCAGAGGTAACTCTTATGCACACCTCAGTAGGAGCTCATAGAACATCTAAGTGCCTATCACCCCACTCAGTGGGGTTCCTGAGAGCTCTGGAGACACCCTGGTCCTATATAAGGGGGAATAGCCCCAGAGACTGATGCCTTATCAGTGGGTTCTATTTTGGAATCTGTGCTCCTGAGAGTGACAGAATTAGACTCAAATAATTCCTCCCTGCACATGGTTCACCAGTCCCTTCTATTGAAACCTATATGCGATGCTGGAGTTTTTAGGTATACTTCCAGAGACTGGACATCCCGTGTACCTATGTGCCAGGTGTGCATGAAATCTAGGTGGAGCTGCAACTCCTACCCTACAGCTCAATGGACTCATCCAAGTCACCTGGTGAGGAGACAATGATGGGCAATGGCCATCTCAGGGAATGGAGAGGGCCTGCATCTGCAGGCAGGATCATCCCACCTACCATATCCATGGGATATAAGCCCTCTCTCACTTGGAGGTGCAGTGGACATCACCATCCCAGTTCCCTCAGGATTGGGGGAAGAACTATGGATTAGAGTGGATTTAATGGTATTCTGTTGTCCACATATGGTGATTCTAGCAATGGAAGAAATTATAACATTGAGGTGGAGCTAGTTGCCACTGGACACTTTCAGGGCAGGGAGGGGATGTGCAGTTGAAATACAGGGCCTTTTACAGGACTTGGGGGTTGTCCTGAGTGCCATTGTGGTGACGGATGTAGGCCATTTTAAATCTGCACACACCATTCAGAATTGTGTGGGAGAGAGTGTGGTCTACGATGTGAACTGTGGTCTATGGTTGATGGCAAGGCCCCAGGATGTGTTGGTCCATTGAGGGTGATGGGCCACACTTGTGGGAGATGTTTGTGTGGGATGTTGTGGGAGGTGTGGGAGGTGGGGAACATGGGAATCCCTGTAGTTTCCATGTAATATTTAGGTAATCTAAGCACCTTTTAAAATATATATATAAAGACATTTTTGTAAGCAAATGCACATATATGCATATATACTTATATATCATTTTACAAATATTGGTATGTATTGTGAAAAATTTGATTTTTACCCACAATAAAAAAAAGAGCAATATATTTGAATGGCTAATTAGACACCATGATAGAAGTCAGAGAATATTATTACATATATAAAGCAATAACTATATAAAAATTTCCTTTATATATTTCAATTTTTCTTATAAAAAGAGAATCACACAACTGAACTTTTATCAACAAATAAATTTATTTTTTTATTTTAAAAAAACCATGATATTCATGCAGAATTGCATAAAAGAGGTTATTAGTAGAGGTTTAGCCTTTAAGGTAATGCACAATTTTTTAGATTTCCCCTGACTCAAGAAGTAGGGAAAAACCAGGGACAACTCCATGAGCAGGTAATTGGTGCAGTTGCTTGGGGTCCTGCTTCAGAAAGATTTAATGATCTGCATTCACCATCCTGAATTCCTTAATAATGTTATCTTTCAATGTGTTTTTTAAGTGAAGTCAGATGGGAGAAAGGAGCATGGGCTGGGGACTTGAAGCCTCAGCATATGTGCAGTCCCACTTCCTACCACCATCTTGTCACCCAGGAAGGGTTCTTGGCCTCCCCTACCCACCCAAGGTCCACTGCCACCCTCCTCTCTGCCCCATTGGGAATGGCCAGGTGTATATGTAAAGTTGCCGGGTGGGCCCTGGCCACTGGTGAGGGTCTGCACTCACCCTGTGAGTATCCCTGTGTCTGAGGGAGTGCAACATTAGTTAGCAAATAAATAGCACCATGACAGGTCAAGAAAGAAACCCTGGAAGAAAGTAAATTAATCTTTTTCCTGCTTTTTGGACACGGAGCTCTGCATTTTCATTATGCACTGGGCTCTGCAAATTATGTAGCTGGTTCTGGAGAGAATGAACAACTCTTGATTTTCTGGAGTGCATAGAGCAAATCTGAATGAGCAAATCCCAGGTTATCCTTTAACATCCCCAGTTAGCAGGAGCTGCACAAGAGTAGAGAGTGGGTCTTTGTTGCCCTCTAGGGGTAAAGGGAATGATCTTCAGGAAGGGCAGGTGTAATCTCTTCCAAAAAGCTGGGTGGTGAGAAGTAGTTGCCAGAGCGGCAGGGCAATTATAAAAGAGGGCTATATTGTATGTGGGGGGGGTATAAAGGGGCACGGGTTTGGGACATATTGGATTTGAGATGTATGTGAGACCTCCATGAAAAAAAATTCTAGAAGGCTGTTAGAATACAGGCCAAAACCCAGAAGAGAAGTTGGGGCTGGAGATGCAGATTTTGGCTGTAGATAAATGCCAATTTCATGAAAAAATGAATCACGTCAAGCAGGAAGAGAGACAAAGCCCAGGGTTCAGGTTGGGTCCTTGAGGAGAGAGGAGAAGGTCTGTAGCTACTTTGGAATATTAACAGATATTCTGAGTGTGCTCACCTCAGACAATGACTTCCTCCTGCACATGGGAGGTGCTTGTTCTTTCAGTCTTCTTTGTTTCTAAGCACTGAGTTCAAGGCATTTGGCAAAGGTCTGGGGCAAAACTGAAGACAACCAGTAGGTGATCAAATAAATGTCCTAACATTAGTGGCTGGCCATGAACATGTGGTTGCAAAGAGAAAGGTGGACCAGGAAACAATCCTTGGCCTTCTGAAGGATACCACATAGTTCTAAGTCAATGGGCCACCTAAAAGGGACCAATCACATATAGCTAAATGGAGGAAGTTTCCTGGCAGCTCTGACTCAGAGACCCTAAGTTGATATAAGCTTATTTAAGTGGAAACACTAAAAGATCCTAAGAGATCTTGAAAGGATTGCCTCAAGAATTAGCAGTCAAACTGACTCCTCTTCTTTGCATGACTTTTCTTTCCATAACCATTGACCTTAACCATCCTTCAATTCATACCTCTTCTAGTAGGCTCCCCAGAGCCTTCTCGACTCCCAGTTAGAAAAACCTTCTTGCTTTTATTCCTACTCTACTAATAATTACCATAAAAGGCAAAGGTAATTACAACCATCTGCCTCTCCCATTACTCTGAGAATCCCTGGACCTGGGTATCTCACTTAGCATAGGGCAACATGTACAGTAAGTACTTGTTCAAGGAATTGAGTGCACACAAGTAAGGCAGGATTTAAAGCAAAAGAAACCTCTTTTTTAGTGTATCTTGGTATCATGGAACAGGACTGAGCAGGAGACAGGTGCCATCTAAGTGGAAGAAAGCACAGTGCCCCAGACAGGGCTGTCAGCAATGACTGGGAAGTGATCAACCTAAGGCTTACCCAGAGAAGAACTGGCAAAGGTGAAAAGCATCAAACAGAGACCCAATCCTAGGACCAGAGTCACAAAGGAAGGGGAAAAGCTGAGACCCAGGGAATGCATGGAGCCCAGGTTCATCCCAGGCCTGGGAACCCCAGATTGACTGGCTGTACAGGGAAGGCAGGTTGAGCCCCAAAAGTCCTGGGCCAGCACTGACACATCTGGATTCTAGAACTAGACCAGAGTTTTACATATATGGGGACAGGGGGGAGATGGGCTATTTAAATACTGTCAGTGCTGGGCTACATGTGGGCATGGAGAAGGGTGGAGGCAGGGGAAATGATGCAGCTGGTGGTGGGAGGATATTGCAGGACATTCATTTAGGATCCAGAGAGGAGGGCAGTGATTCAGTAAATTTTTGGTGAGCTCATTTTTTTTTTAAAGTACCACATGCCCTCATTTCTACCTCAGAAGGATACGCAGGGTAAATATTTACAGGAGACTGAATTTCCCTTTATGCCTGTGGCCCCACCAGCCCTTGCACATAAACAAGAAGGAGGGCACTTTCAGCTGCAGTTTGGAGCAGCAGAAGGCCCCTTTGAGAAGGAAGCCAGACACTGTTTTGGCATAGGTGGCCTGTGTTTTTCAATGTGATGTCAATCTGGAGACTCAACTACCAGTGGCTTCTTGGGAAATCACATTTTGCCTGCATAGTTTTGGGATCCTAAATGCCTCCTGTGGTTGCCCTTCAGAGACTGGTAGGATTTTCCAAGTGAGCAAGGAAAGACAGCAGGAGGTCAATTCTTGGTCTTTTAGGCAGGATTCAACACGTGAGGCAGAAGGCAAGGCCCAACTGTCCACTGGAATGGTGGCTCAAAAACAATCCAGACACCCATCATTTACAAATTGACACTGTCCCCGGCACAGATGGAGAGCAGAAACTGAACTGGAGGATGTACAGAGCACATGCTATCAAGTGGGAGGCTGAGGGTGACAGGTATACACATTAGGAGGCCCACATAGCCTCAAAGGAAGAACAACCCCACCAGGACGTGTAGTACTCTCCCCAGAGGAGCAGCTGGAAACTTTGTGCTCCGGGTACATGTTCCCTATTGGTGGTCCAAGAAGATGGGGTCTCTGATAACTTACTGCTGATTTGTGTGAAGATGGGATCCAAGATGAATTATTAATCAAAAGCAACCTATTGAGATTATTCCTGGGTCTCCCATCTAGGTGGCCAGAGTATCTGAAATCATTACCAGCAATGTCAGGAAACCCAGCATTTCCATGGAATACTTTAATCTAATAAGAAAGCAACTAATCTTTATGAGTTCAAAAGTGAAGTAGGGACTTGCTAGTTGGACTAACATAGGGTCTAACACAGAAACAGGAACCTGGTAGCTGGTCCATAAATAGTAGTCAAATGAATAAATGAATGATTGAAAATGTAACTGAGGCAGAATAGCAGCTGGTTAAAAATAGAGTTCTTCTTAAAAATAGATTGGCTTGGACAGGAGCAAACTTATGGGACAGTTCCTCAGCCCTGCCTCACAAGCTCTCAGCCCACCTTTTTCTCCAGACATTGTGGAAGCAGCTGACTTCAGGCGGGTGTGACATTCACCTCTACTTCTGATCTCTTGCTTTCTGCCCCCAGTGCTTCTATGACTTCTTAGAATGGGGGCATCCGTGGGAACTGCCTGGAACTCATACATGCTTGACTTTAATCCTTGGGGGAACTTTGACCAATGGGGGGCAAGAGCTTATGTGTAAATGCTCTCCCCAGACAATTCTGAGGCTGTCACCACACAGCTTCTTAGAGGCTCTGGCAGAATTGTTCCCAGCTGCCTGCAGTGGAGACCAACTCATAGACACATCCTTGTATTTGCTTTCCCTCATTCCTGATTTTCACTCTCTTCAGTCTCTCCTCCAATTTCCTAGGATTACTTCTCTCAGTAAACCATCAAGCCCATGTCTCAGGCTTTGATTCCCATGAAGATTCCAGGCTCAGATAGGAAGTACCCCTTCCTCCTTCAGCATGAGTTCAGATATCATTGTCATTTTTGCTCTTTGCTTCTATTTTCCTAATTCCCCATCATCCCAAGAGACCACAAATAAGTTTGAACTGAGGATAGTCATCTGGTCACTCATGAATTTAAATCATTCAATACATTTATGCATGGTGCCCATCCACTATATGACTCTGGACTATGGTTAATACCAAGAAGTCTAAAATACAGGCTCTTCATCAAATAGTTTGTAATTTACCTAGGGAGAAAAACATAAAAAAGAACTTCCTTTCTTCTGAGATAGGCTAGATTAGGAATCAATAGACAGATCTGGAACCTGGCAGAAAAACCACCACCATTAAATATGTGGCCATCGGTGCCCCACAAGATGGCTGCTGGAAGAAATTGTGAGAACCCCCATTCAGAAAGAGATTTCCTCCGGAAGCCAGGAGATGCCCCAGATATTCTCCAGGGGGCCTTATCATTGGGGCCTCATCATTGGGCCCTCTGGAGGAATTGATTGGTGGGATAATTAATCAAAACAGCAAACAGCTGGGATTCTCCCCTGTCATTAGCAAAGGGGCAGAATAATTAATGGTTTAAAAGGCAAGTGCAAAGGCCAAGTGGCCCCCTATTCTTGCCTTCTTCCCCCCTGCCTGTAATAGCATGCAAGTAAACCTGGGCATTTTGTAATCTATAATGGGGAATTGTAGTCTGTAAATCAGCCCTCTTTATCACTTTTCAGCCCCTTCCTCTCTACCTGGGACCATTAATCTGTTATTTTCTCCCATTTCTCTTCCCTCCCTTCCTTAATAAATTACTGGCCTAACTAACCTGGCTTGCTCCTGAAACTCATTTTATGTAGCTTAGCCAAGAACCTAGAGACAAATCAAACAATACTTCTTCCATCCAGTTAGTGAATGGCCCATCTGAATCTCTGTTTAGCTGTGTGACTAGGGCAAGAGTGTTTTTCTGTCTAGGACTCTGTTTCCCTATCTGTAAAATAGGGAGGGGACATCCAAATGTTCACCAAAGTACCTTTCCATTCTGACATTGCTACTTTCTTGTATGATTCCTGCTGGGATCATCAGTGCACATTTGTGGGCTGAAAGGCTAAGGACAGAGGCTCCATTGCAGGTCATGGAAAAGGCAGAGTTCATTCACCAACTTGGAGGCTGAAACAAGGACACCAGACTGAGAAAGAGCTTGTCTACACCATGTGAGCACAGACCCCAGCTCTGACCCAGTGGCCTGCACTGGACCCACTCTTTAGAGACACGTGATTAATCTCCACAAAGTCTAATCACTGGCCCAGTCCTTGGCTAGGCAAGGAGAAGGGGCATGATATTTGAGGTGGTGGAACACAAAATGTATCTTCTACCAAATAAACTTAAAACTCATATTCACGTATCTTGCCCCCAGATAAAAAAGTCCATGTTTCTCCATGACATCTATCCCTCAGTACTGTCATAAAAATTAAAAAGATCTTGGCATGTATCAAATATTCCATATATTGCCAAAGTACTCATTATTTTTAATTTTGTTTAAAACATCATTCAGCATGTGAATATTCTTGCTGTCCTGATTTTGTAATAATCAGGGTAAGCTAAACATTTGCTACATTAGAAACCATGCATCTCTCCCCAGATGTAGTTTTTCTCCCTAGGTCTGGTTTTTAGAATGCTGGTAATAAACTAAGCTTGATTTATTATATGACCGTCCTGTATGGGAAAAGACTGTAACTCTAGGTATCTTTGGTCAATCTTAAGAGATGTAGCCTGGGGACAGATGTGGCCCAAATGGTTGGGTGTCCATCTCCCATATGGAGGGACCTCAGTTTGATCCCTGGGACCTCCTGGTAAAAATTTTAAAAAAGAAAAATATAGAAGGCACATGGGTCACCTGGCCCCGCGAGTGGGTGAGCCTCCAGGCCCCATGCACAGGTGAGCTGCCAGGCCCCACTAAGCCATGCAGCAAGATGATGATGTAACAGGAGAGTGACACAAGGGAGAGCCAAGACGAGATGCACTGAAAAACCAGGAACTAAGGTGGCACAGGCAGTAGGACGCCTCTCTTCCATATCGGAGGTTCCAAGGATTGAATCCCAGTGAAGACAGGAGAAGGATGAGAAGAGAGGACAGGAAATGGACACAGGGGGTTTCCCAGTGAATGGACGTAAAAACAGCGAAAACGGGGGGAGGGGGGAGGGGATAAAAATTATAAAAGTAAATAAACAAATAAATCCTTAAAAAAATGTATATGGGAGTAAGATACAGACTAAAATTAGTAATATTACTTTGACGATGCTCTTTCATAATTTGTTAACAAATGTTTCACAACAATGCAAAGTATTTGTGGTGGGGTGATGTGTGGGAGCCCTGTATGATGTTATGCATGTTTGTGTTGTAAGTTCACAATATTTACTGAACACAGTTTTCGTATGAATGATATACTTCAATAAATTGTTTTTAAAAGGAACATCATACAGATTTGTTTTCATGATCTCCCCCCTCCCCCATCATTATGTGATGCCAAGAAGACAGTACAGTGGGAGACTCTGGAGTTGGGATCAGATTACCTGATTTTGTCCCTTCCTAGCTCTAAGACCTTAGGAAATGTATTTAAATAACTGTGCTCTTTGTTTTAAAAACTCCCATGTTCTGAATGTTTAGAATGTTCATTGGGGAAAAAGAGGCAAAATCCAACATCGAGGTTATTGAAAGAAGCTCAATGTTATTAGTGTAATTAGTGAACCATCTTCAGTAGTCTGGGTGGGTGGGTTTCTTTTTGCATTTTTTGCAAGATGCCTCTGTCAGCAGTGAGGTGAAGGAATTGGAAAGGAAAATGAACCTGAGGGGAAACAGGTTAGGAGGCTGTGGCAGTGGTCCTGCAATAGAGGAGAGCCCTGGTCCATGGCTGCTGGTTATTGGGATGGTCAGAGGAAAGCAGACACAAGTCATGGTAAAAAATGAAATAAAATAAAATTGACAGGACTCAGTGGCAGGACTCGGTGGCCTCTTGATAGTGGAGGTTGGAGAAGAGGAAGACCTCAATACTCCTGATAAGGTGATGCTGGCTGAAATGAAATCCTCAGCCCATTAGAGTCAATATGCTTATTGATAACTGACCACAGGTGCAAAACTGTAGCTAATATTATAGATGTCAGATCAAATTCAGAATTATCTTAACAGATGTGAACTTTCAGCTGAGGGGAAGAGGATTACATATAAAAAGGACAAACAATATTTTACATTTACAATCAGCTGTGGAAGAGCTCCCTGAATTAACTGTCAGCTCCTATTTATCAAATTCCTACCTATACCTCAGACACTCCACATACATCGTGTCCCTTAACCCTCAAAACAGCTCTGTGAGTGGGCATCATTATCACTATTTTAAAGGGGAGGGAACTAAAGCTCAGGGAATATAATATTTATTCTGAGTAAATGAAGGTTTCCCCTGCCTGTAACAATGTCAGAATGGAAAGGTACCTTGGTAACCATTTGGATGCCCCCTCTCTATTTTACAGATAAGGAAACAGAGTCCTAGGTAGAAGAATCCTCTTGCCCCAGTCACACAGCTAAACAGAGATGATGGCCTATTCTCTTAACTGGCTGGAAGAAGAAAGGAAAATATAAATGGGTACTTACTAAGTGCCAGGAAGTGAGCTGGGTGCTGTCAAGCATTTTACCACATGTGATGCCATAATGGTTAATTTCACGTGTCAACTTGGCTAGGTTATGGTATCCAGTTGTTTGGTCAAGTAAGCTCTAGCCTAACTGTTATTGTGAGAGCATTTTTTGGATTGAAATCATTAGTCAGTTGATTCTTTCTATGGCCAAATTACATCCATAGTCAACAAAGGAGATTGCCTTCAGCAATGAGATAAGTCTCCTCAGCCAATCAGTTGGAGGCCTCAGAGTGAGACCTGAGGATTTCCGCAGTCACGAAAGAAGAATTTCTATCTCTACTTCAGCCAGCAGCTTCTCGTGTGGAATTCAACATCACCTTTACTGAGTTCCCAACTTGTGAACTGCCCTTTGGAATTTGAACTCGACAATCCCCATGTTCACATGAGCTAATTCCTATAATAAATCTCTGTCAGTTCTGTCTCTCTGGAGAGCCCTGACTAATACAGATCCTCTGAGGTAATTGTTTGTATTTACAGTTTTACAGATAACTGAAGCTTAGAGGGATGGAATAATAGTGCTGGGAATGGTAAATCTTGAATTTCAACCACAACCTATTTGATTCTCTCCCCCTCTGCCATGGTGCATAACCCATCCCTGTTGCTCTGCAAGAGCCCACTGAGTCTGGGTTACAGGACCTCTCCTTTCCCTCTTATCTGCCTCCTGGACAGACATGTGATGCTGCAATCTGAAATCAGTGAGGGATGTGAGCCTTGTTTTTGTTTCTATCTTTCTGGACAATTTGTTCCATAAATGCTTGTTTTCAAACTGTCCAACATTGCTCCCCCAGGGTTTCCAATAAGCTTTTGATTGGAGCAGCGTAAGCTTCCTCGGTTGGCTGATAATCTCAGATCCATCTTTCTTCACTTGTGGTGTCTGTCATAAAGTATTTTAAGGAGGATGGGATTTATTCTCACTACTAAACATGTGAGGAATCTGGGCCAGAGTGGCCAGGAATCTAGGCATTTATTGGGTTTCATCTCTTGGAACATGTAGTTTGGGGCCCACATGTCAAAACTCTCACATCACTGCTCTTCAAAAAGCCAACTAATGATGCAGGAAGTTCATAGATACTTTGAGCTGAAAGTGATCTTAAAAATTATTTATTTCTCATATTCAGATGAGGAAATGAAGGCTGAGAAAGGTGATAAGAAATGTCTAAATCAACCTAGATCATTGGTGGCACAGCCAGGGCAGCACTTAGATTTCTTTAAAACCAGTTCTCATCTCTTTCTGCTATACCACACTGCTGTTGAGGAAACCAGAATTGGATATCCATCCATCCATCCATCCATCCATCCATCCATCCATCCATCCATCCATCTGTATCAATTGTTGAAAATAAAGCAAAAGGCATTTCCACCCAAAAAGGTAGAGTTTCTCCAAATAAAAACATTTAAGCTAAGAGTAAAACTTCTTTGAAGGATTAATTGGTCCCCAGAGAGTTTTGCATTATTAGATTGGTTGGATACCTTTAGTATTGTAAAAGGGCAAAGGAAATTATGTGATTTCCAATCATCAATCACAATATGGTTTTGTGTGGACTCAGAACCTTTTTTACAGAAGGCTACATTTTTAATGACAACTTTTAACATCTTGTAATAATAATAATAATAAAACTATATGCATCTCATGTTTATAATTCTTCAAAAACTGACAGCTTTGTGTGAAGTGCAAATTAACAGAAAGGAAGCAGGTTTTAGAATTTCATTGATCTGAGAGCCAGGTGAGTCCTTACACATAGTTAGGTTAGAAAAGAAGTAACATTGAATTTAAATCCAAAGGCCTGGGTTCAAGTCCTGACCAATACTTAATCTGCTCCATATTCTTGGGCAAAGGAATTAGTCTTTCTGTGTCCCTCCCTTTTCACCTAAAAATAGAATTACCAACAGCTACCTCACAGGGTTGTTGTGAGAACTAAAGAAAAGAGTGAACTCTAATTGAACACTTACTATGGGCCAGACATTGTGCTGTGTGTTTCCTGCGGATGTTATCCCATTTGAGGAGCTCAAATGTGTGGGAAAGAAAATCCCACATATACTGCAAAGCCCTATTCAAATTCAAACTACTGCGATTACTATTTAACATTCTTCCCAGGTACACCATTCCCTCTGGGTGCCTCTTCTTTCTGCATTGACTTCCACTTCATCACCTCCAATCAGACTCATGGAGACTCATATTCATAATGGAACATTAGACAGATGGATAGAGCTTTACATTTTATAAAGCACTGTTGTGTACCTTATCTAATTTTATACTCTTGACCAGCACTTAATCCCCATTTATATTAGATGGAGAACTGAGGCCAGTTAGAAGAAATGGTTTTTCTACCACTAGATAATGGCAGCCAGGCCTTGAGATTCAGTCTTGCAACTCTAGGTCACAGAGTGTTCCACACACCTTTATCTCTCATTCTCCCCATGTTTGTGATTTTCTGGCAACCTGAACACACAGCTCTCTACCCTCTTCACCCCCACTGACCCTTCCAGCATTGATCCCCCTAGAAGTTGTTAATCACTTGGTTCTGTCCCAAAGAGATTCAGAACACTGTCCTCCTTCTCTTCAACCTCCACCACTAAGCCTGGCAGCTCTCTGACCATGGGGGAACCTTCCCACTTTCTTCAATCCTGGTAACTTGACTGCCAACACTGGCTCTCTTCTGGCTAGATACCTGGATTTGGAGATTTGGAGTTGTCTTCAAATGTCCTTGGTTTCTGTGGGAGTTTACTTACTTTTATACTCCTCAAAGATAAACCTGTATCCACCTATTTTCCTTGCTTTAACTCTTAGAACACATAGTACTGCTAGAGAATTGTGCTAACTTGACCTATTCTCATGCTTTTTGAATATACCTGGAGTTAGACTTCTCTGTAATTCCCAAGCCTGCTTTGTCCCTCTCTGTCTTAGTTTGCAAAAAGGGTGACAATGTAAGTACCAGAAATGTGTGGCTTTTATAAAGGGTATTTATTTGGGGTAAAAGCTTAACATTCCAAGGCTGTGAAAAATCCAGCTCAAGGCACTATGAGGTGCTTTCTCACCAAAGTCAGCAGCCATGTGTTGAAGAAAGATGGTGGGTGATCTCTGCCTGGTCAGTCCTTCTCCTCTGGGCTTTCTTTCTCAGGTTCAGCTGCTCAGCTTTCTTCCAGATTTTAGCTGCAAGCTGACAAAGTGCTTGTCTCTTAGGGCTTCCTATATCAGTCTCAGCTATTCTGCTTTCTTCCCAATTTCAGTTGTAAGCTATCAGGCAAATGGCTCATCTCTGGGGCCTCAGCTGTTTGAGCCTCATCACATGCCAGTATCAAAAATGGCAGAGCTCTTTCTTCCTGTGTCTGAGTATATTAGACCTAGCAAGGGGGCAAGGACTCAACCTGGGTCCTGCCTCACTGATATTGTCCAATAAAAAACTCTATAGGGAGCAGTTGTAGCTCAGTGGTTGAGTGCCTTCTTCCCACATATGAGATCCTGGCCTCAATCCCCAGTACCTCCCCACCCAAAAAAGAAATAGCAATCTTAGCAGGCAATCTAATCAAAGGCCTTTCAGCTGAACTTAATGCAATCAAAGGGTATCATACCCAGAGGAATAGTTTACAAACAATCTTTCTTCTTTGAGCATTCATAAAATAATCTTAAACTGCCACATTCTCATTCTTAGAAGTAACTCTGCACTCAACCAAGAATATGAAACCCATTTAGTATGAATTCCATCTCCTCTGTACCTCACAGTATCTCCAAATTTACATTGTTTCCTCTAAGATCAGAGCAAGAAGTGGCCCTTTTCCCTTCCAAAGGCGACCTGTACCCTCTGTGTTTCATTCCATCACCTGCCAACTCCTCTACATAAAGGCACAAGGTGGGAGATGCAGGGTGCATGTTATGCCTTCAAGAAATGACTGGAGCACCAAATGGGAGAGAGGTGGGGGTGTTTAAGTTGTTGCCCCCTAACACGAGGATTTCCCCCAAAGCCTCTGGTAAAAGAAATAAAACAAAATAGTTTCTATGGCTAAGAGATTTTTTTTTTTAACTTTATTTATTTAAATTTTATTAGAGGTAGGTTTACAGACTGGGACATATTTTAAGGGGTATCTGCATCATCACACAGTCATACCATTTCTCTCATTCAAGACAATGAACTTTTCTGTTTTCAGTTTTTCTTTTTCCTTCATCACTATAGATTCAGTCTCAGAAGGCCAAGGAAATGGCCAACCATTCTTATTTGCACCTAACACTAATGCTTGCCAGTTTGGGGAATGGTATTTGTAAGTTAAACTGGCTCTGTCTCAAGGATTTTGAAGAAAAAACTATAGTCCTCAGATTTGAGAATTAAAGGGGCTTGGTAAGGTCAGGGAAAACCATACAATGAAATATGAAAGGAATGTTCTTGTGTAGACGCGATTAAGATGGCATTTCTTCCACAACTGCAGGCAAATTTCTGCCATGTATCAAAGATGTAATTTCTTCTGGGCCCTGGCCCCAGTTGATTGCTTCTTGGGCTGGGGTTCAGTTAAGGAAATTCTGAAGATCTCTTTCAACAACAACAACAACAAAAAACATGAAGACCATTAATTTAATTTAGTGACTTTCAAAGAAGTTGTTGCTAAATCCAATGTAGGTACATTCCAAGTTGTGATTCAGAAAGAACCAGGAGACTATTTTTTTTTCATCCAGGAGACTATATCTTTCCATTGTTATTATTTAAATATGATTAATTGAACAGTTATGCTTTGTGCTGCAAATGTATTTCCTTCTCTCTGGTTCCAACGTCCTTGAAACAACTGTCCATAGAGTTCACTTTCTTACACTCCCACTATTGTTGGAAATCCTGCAGCATTTTATGTTGTTGGGTATTTGGAAAAATGCCTCTTCTGTACAGTTTTATTTTTTTTTCCACCTGAAGTTTCTGATTGTTGATGTTTACTCTTGTGGGATGAAGAAATATATGCCTATTACCTCATATCCGTAACATTTTCAGCTTCTTCCTCATTCATTGTATTGCTTACAATCCAATCCAAAATTCCTAAGTCCATTGGTTTCCTATTTTAATTTGGGCCATGAGTTTGTTGTACACGTAAAAAATTGTTTTCTAAAAAGTTCAACAGCCTCCCTTTTTTATAATGCACCCTGAGCCCTTTGCCATATCCTTAAGTTTGTACTGTTTTTGTTCTAAGGTTGCATGGCTTCTTAAATATTTCCGTGGGCCTTAACTTAAATTCTCTGCTTCTGGAATCGCGCAATACATCTTTCCTGTCCCTGTGACAGTCGCTGGAGCAAGACTGCCCGGGAATTTCGCGAGACTGCGGGGCTTGCCGCCGGCATCACCACGCAGCTGTCCAAGCCACCGTGTATCGGCCATCTTGCTGGTAGTTTAACCACGGCTTTGGAAGAGTACCTGCAAGCGGATGTTGAGGATCACAGAGTCCGCGACGTAGAAGTACGGAAAGTTCATGCGCAGCTCCCAGGCCAAGTCGAAGAAGGCAAGCAGGATGCGGGAGAGCCCCTTGCAAAAGACTTCATAGGAGCTGGGGGCCGCGGTAGGGTCTGAGGCCCTGACGGCCAAGGCCGAGGGAGCTGCCGCCGTGATCATGGGCGCGGCGTCGCCGCCCGCCCAGCCCCTGGAGACTGGGGTCGCTGCAGGGGAGCGCCCCGCGAGTCGCTGGCCGGTAGTCGGGACTGGGGAAAGCAGAGGCCTAAGTTGCCTCCCAGCTCAGCCCTGCGCGTCCCGCAAGGTTGCAGCTTTCGGTGCAATCTAAGAGATTTTAAATGGGAGTTGGGAGACCATTATGAAGGTTACTTTTATGCAGGTCTCAGCTAGGTATCACAAATTGCCACAGTATGTAAAGCCTCGAGAAACAGTGTTCCTGAAAATCCCAAGGACATCTGGACACCATAAACCACAAGATAAAGACCTCAGTTAACTATCTAACCTGAAGGACAACTGGAGTACCCAAAATATCCACCAACCACAGACAACTTGGGTAAGCATCGCATCTTTTCCTTTAAAAAACCCTTGCCTGGAAACGCCAAGATGGGACACAATTTGGGCTGCCACTTGAATTTGTGATCCCCAAATTGCACTTCTAAGACTCCAAATAAGTGTCTTTATTGCATTACAGGTTAGTTTTTCCTTAGTTGACAAGTCATTTAAGTATTTGAAGACAGCTTTTATATTTAGTCCAATTTCCTTAAGCTTTCAAATTCCTTCACTACCAAAATCATTCTTTCTTGAATGTGTTTTAGCTAGTCTGCATCCAGTGGTATACTGTAAACATTTAACAACTGGTTCTTCATGGGAAAAAAGCCCAGTTTGTAGCACTTGCTAATTTCTGAGGGGTAGATGCTCTCTGACTCATTTCAAGCTACCAATGTGACATCACCAACTGTGGAGCTGGGGAAAGAGGCATATAATTGGAACCAGCTTCGGCACACCCGCCTACATCCCTCTTATACTGTAGTGCCCAGAGATAAAAACGACGACACTGAGGAAGACTAGAAAAGCCACCATTTTAGTAACAACTGATTCAGGCAAGAATTCATTGATAGAAACAGAAATCACTGGATTGTTAGGAAACAGCATATTTATGTAGTATCAAAATATCTCCCTACAGATCACTTCTTAATTACAAAGGGGCTGAGAGATGCTCTTAGAGGAGATAGTTCTGGCAGAAACCACCTTAACCAAGTGATCAAATTAAACATGACCAATATAGGGACAAAATGACACAAAATGCCCCCTGTTTCAATGCACTGAGCAGGACTTAGGCAGTATTTCTGCCATGAATGTTTAACTTATATCCAATCACAAGGAAACAAAGAAATCCAAATTGAGGGGCTTTATACCAAAAACTAGCCTGGGTTCTTCAAAATTATCAGTGTCATGAAGGATCAAAGAAGACTAAAGATACATGATAATTAAATTTGTGATCCTTGATCAAATCTTGCATCAAGGTAGTAAGTTGCTGTAAAAGACACTATTGAAGCAATTTAAAGAAGTTGAATATGGAATATATATTTATAATCATTATAGCATTATTAAATTTTTTGAGACTTTAATGGTAGCTATATAAGAAAATGCTCTTGTTCCTGGAAAGACATGCTGAAGTATTTAGGGGTGATGTTTTCAACTTTCTCTCAAATGGTTCTACAAAAATAAAAATAGTAATAACAATCAGGAGAGAGAGAGAAAGAGAACAAATTTGGCAAAATGTTAATAATTGGTGAAACAAGGATAAAGGTATGTAGGTGCTCATTATACAATTATTTCACCTTTCTGTAGGTTTAAAATTTAAGCTTAAAAATTTTTTTAAATAAAAAATTGAAAAGGAAAAAAATGATAAACCACTGAGGAGTTGTCTAACCAGCATGTAATAATGAAATCAAATAGGACTATCATCTCTTTATTCTACATACGATATCTCTATCAATGTGATTTATGATTGCAATAGCTTTTGAGGGGTAGCCTTATCACACAGTTACTCACATCAATCACATTCTTAACCACAAACCCTAAACCTTGCTTTGAAAGTTGTTGTCAAGCCACATCTTCCCCATGATGTAGTGCAGGAGGTCATGTGCAGCCATATTAAATGAGCAGGTCTGGGCTGTCTCTAGGTTTCAGGCTCATTTTTTATTCTGATTCTGCATTCCTTTGAATTCAATATCTTTGCAGATCTCTGTGAACTGAAAAGAATATGCTATCTGGGATTTAACTACATTCAACAAAGTTTATTGGGCACACAATGTGCAAAGCAGTGTATGGGATACAAAGGAATCAAGAATGAATAAGACATAATTCTTGACTGTAGTCCTCTGCAAGATAAGAACTAGCTTATACTTCCTTAGTCACTTCAGAACACTAAGCATGGTAGTAGTTGAGCATATAGTAGATACTTAATAAATATATGTATTTTGGCCTCAAATAGGTAAGGAGACAAAAGGCTTAAGAGCCAGTCCCCTTAAGAGAAAAGTCCGGAAAAATTCGCCAGACCATTAGCTATCAAAGAAATGCAAAACAATGCAAATAAAATATCTCTGACATTGCTATATCGTGCTGGCAAGATTGTGGTGAAAACTAGTGTGCTTATATATAGCTGATGACAGTGTAAAATCTTTTTGGAAAGCCATTTGGCAAGATGTATCAAGAGCCATAAAAATGTGCATTTCCTTCATTCAATAATCTCACTCCTGGGACTTTATCCTAAGGAAATAATCCTAAAGAAGGGAAAAGCTGTATCACAAAGAAATTCATTCCACTCTATTTGAAGCAGTAAAAATGCTGGAAAAGTTGTGGATGAACAATTCCAGAATAATTAAATCATGGTACATCAACCAAATGGACTTTAATAAAGCCCTAAAAGTGGTAATTATGTAGCAATGTGGGAAATGCATGTTATAATATTAGACAAATAAAGCACACATACACACAAACATAAAGATCAAAATAGGGATTATTAAAAATAATTGACTTTTAGAATGGTGGAGTAATTTGTGATTTTTATTCAGTTTTCTAATGGCATTGTTATGTTTGAGCAATATAAAGAATTTAAAATAATCTATTGACTGAAGGAGGGAAGGATGTTGCAGACAACCCAGTCAGGCAGGGCTCACTTGGTTGTATCTAATGGTCTAATAATTGGAAGACTGAGTGAGGTGGGCTGGTAACAGAGAGACTCTGATGAGTACCCCTTTTTACTGTCTTCACCTCACTGAATGGAGTCCAACTTTCAGGCAGGAGCTCTGAACCTTACTGCCAATCAGAAGCACCTAAGAGACTTCACTATCACAGCCTGGAGATTGAAATTCAGAAAGTTTGGTGTGGACTCTGGTAATCTGCATTCTAATAACACCTCCACCCCATTTCTGTTTCAACAACATTGTCATGCTGAGATTATGTAAGATGATGAAAATTTTTATTTCCTTAGCTTTTGGCTTTATTCTCTATTCAGCCTCTTCATTCCTCCCATCAAACAGAGCTCCCAGTTGGTCAGAATCTCCTCTTGGACTTTCAAGTGCAAATTGCTTTAAAAATCCAAAGGGGATGCATGATTTTTCTGTAAACCTACAAGTGCTCTAAAAAATAAAGTTTATAAATGTTTTTAAAAAAATCCAAAGGGGAACTGAAGAAAGCTGGGCTGAGGTGAGGGACAGGAAGAAGGACTAAGCTGGGTGGGGTCTCTGGACTCACCCCCTGGGGTAAGGGTGGTGACTTAAGGGAGAGAGTCATGCTAGATCCAAGCAAGGGCTCCAGGCAAGCAATTACTCAACCTCAGTGAAGTCCCACTCAAGACCAGGTGATATATGGCCTCATTGGGACTCAATGAAGCCCCAGTTCAACTTTCACAATTGATGGGACCTGACATAGAGTCCATGGGCTGGAATCTTCTTTTCCAACAAATAAAAAGGCATGGGGGCCTGGAGCTGTACCTGTTCTTTGGGTAAGGACAATCATGCCCAGCTTTTCTGCCTGCTGGGAGGAACTGCTCAGCCTGGAGTCCTGTGTGTTTGGAGTTTCTATGGCTGGGGGTTTGAGAGCTCTTCAAACTAGCCATCCTCATGGGCTTTGGTGGGTAACATTCCCAATTCCTCTCCTTGGAAGAAAAACAAACAGCTGAGAGCAGGTAGCTCTAGCTGTGGGACATTTTCCAAGTTTGAAAGGAAAAAAAGTATTCTGGCCCTGAATGCCTAGTTAAATCGAAAGCAGTGGGCTGTAAAAGGGAGTGAGAACTTCTCCATAAGCCCCAGTTTTATCAAGGAATTTTTAAAAATCCATCCTTGAATGTTTATGCATTTTGCTTCATAGTTTGCAATGTGGTATTAGAGTCCTTTTTATACATCTTTTTGCATAATATGTACTATAAAAAAACTTAAAAATCACATGGCCATGCTATGTGAACTGAGCACAAATTGGTGGAATAGAGCATTGGCTTGGTACTTACCTCTTTGTAGAAAATCCTCCTCCTTGTCCCCACCTATTGGGCTTTTCAGTTTCCTTATCTAATTCTTGCCAAGAGGCCAGTTGGTATGGGACAGACACTGGACTTCTGAAGCATTAAATCCCATACCTAGATTGATGTCATATGAGTAGACCCCTTTCTATGTGGGTCCAGAGCTGTAGTGTCAAGATGGTCTGCATTTCCTCATTGGGATAATGCAGGAAGAAACCAGATGGGGTGATGGGGCTAGTGGGAAGAACACTTGACTAGGAGACCAGAGTGTGAGCCACAGCCCCCAAACACTAACCAACACAATTTAAATTTAACAAACACCTATTTATTTCTCCTATGAAAATGATTCACCTCTTTGGGCCTCAGTCTTCTCATCTGTAAATGGGGATAATGATATTTACACACAATGCTGTGAAGACCAAGTGAAATAAAGGAAGTAAAATACAATCACCACTATGAAATCATGGTAATGATAGTGGTGAGGACAATGGGAAGGTGGGGACCCTATAAATCAGGCAGCTCTGGAGTTAGGCCACTGGAGCTGCATGATAACTCAGAGTAGGAGGAAGGCACAAAATTGCAGACCAGCCGCACTGCATGATTCTCTCCCAGCAGTCCCGCTTTCACCTTCACCACATTCACTTAAAAGGGCTTTTCCCTGTGGAAACTGCTATGCCTCTGATGACTGGAGCAGGGCAGGAAACACCCCTGCCTGGCAGTGTTTCAGGCTTGGGTCCTGTTCTCCACTGCAGTCTACCTGGGCAAGGATGGGGCCGTGGTCGCAGGTCTGGCTCCTTAAGAGAAGCTCAGGGCTGCAATGGGAAATAAACGAGTCAACCACTTCAGCCACAGGAAATAAGTGCTATTGCAGAAAGTACTAGAATGGAATGAGCTGACTTGTTTAATGGTGCTGCCAAGCATGAAAGAGCAGGCTGGTCTGGGTGGGTCCAGAGGGTACCAAAAGGGTCTAATAGGCACCCAGGGAGCACAGTAATTGTTCCTCAAGATGAGAGCTGGGCTGAGAGCCCTAAACCAGCCTGGGAAGTGCCAACCCCAGCATCTGAGCTGAGCCTTGCAGCACCGGGAGGTCCAAACCACCAAGAAGGTGAGAGGGCTTAGCATATCTCCACTGCCAACTGGAGGCCAGCCCCAGGGTCTGAGGCAGTGACACCAACACATTCATTGCCATTAAATCATGTGTCTGAGCCTTGATGAGAGCCAGACCCTGGAGGTGTCAGGAACACATAAGCCTACCCAGAACCTTGTCCAGGTCCACCCCTGCCTTTTCAGGGGAACTTCACCCCCTTGCACTTCCTGTTCAGTACTGTGCCACATGGGCCTTACACTCATGCTTGTGGATACCCCAGCTTCCACATCTGTATTAGTCAGCCAAAGGGGTGCAGGATGAAAGAACTGACAAATAGATGCAGGTGCCATAGTTACTTCACATGACCTAGAATTTTTCAGAGCTGTTGGGTCTTTGAAGGTCTAGTTCAGAAATTCTCAACCTGGAGTCCCTTTCTACAATCTCTAAAGGGCCTCACAGCAGAAATAGGCTTCCCAGGGGGCTAACAACTGGGTATGGTTGACATGTCAAGTGATCAGGTCCCCGGGGTTTGTAGGGGCCAGGCCTCCTGCCCAATGTCACAGAGCCAGTGCTAGGGCCAACAGCTGGATGCCCTGACCACCCATCCCAGGATCTGTCCAACACAGTAGAGCTGCTGTTTGTCAAGAGCCACATGGAAAGGCAGACAGCAGAGCCCATCTAGAATGTGGAGGGCTGCACAGATCTACCAGAGCTGGGGAGTGTCTCCTGCACCCAGATGAGGATGCCAGATGCTGCCTCTTTCCCAGGGGAGGGAGGTTCCACAAGATTCAGCAGGAGAGGACAAAGCCCAGGATGCTTTCTTCTTTTCAATGCTTTCCATTAGGAATGACTTCAAGTATACTTTCATTTCTTGGGAAGTCATTTTATGGTCAGGTCAAAGTTGGAATATGAGAGTTTGGGTAGAGATATCAGTTTGTAAGAACCATGTCCTTGGAAAAGTGTCTGGACAGTGGACCCACTTTCTGCTATTGCTCTCACCCCATAACAGCCTGGATACAGACCTCAAATTTGCTGCTTCCCTTGGCACCTGTGTCCCTTTGGCCCCTGTGTCCCCAGGCTGGTCATCCACGTGCAGCTTAGCTACTTATTTAATCTCTTGCAGGTATCTAGAGTCTCCACTCTGCCCCAGGGGACATGGAGCCCTGGACAGGATGCTTCCTCACCCTGAGCCTCCATCTTCTTTTTAAAGCTAAGGCCAAGACTAAGCTCTGATTTTACATGTGATTCTGCCTCTCCTTTGCTGTGTGTCCTCAGGGAACTTGCCTAGTGTCTCCCTCTGGGGCAGGAGTGTCCTGCTATTAATAGAGTCCAGGAGACTCTGTTGGTAGAGGTCTCAAGCCCATTGGGGCAGCTCACAGGCATGACTGAGGAGTGGGAAACAAGAGACCCATTCACTCTTGAGAGAGTGAGCTGGGTGGCTTTGGGGCAGTCCAAACCACTGGGTGCTCTGTTCTCAGGGTTATAAAAGGATTCCCATGGCCTTTTTCCAAGGTAGTTTTGTTAGAGCATTAGATAAAATTGAAATAGAAAATGTGTATCAATAAGCCCACCACTCCACCACAGTTGTTTTCATTTCTCCAAGTTCCCTTCCACTATTTATCCCTTTGTATACATATGTATTTGCATAATTGCACTCATAGTGGACACACACAATGAGTGCTGTTTTTTCCCTTAACATTATTTCATTAACACTTTCCCATCTGCCTCACAGTTGTTATAATTATCATTTTAAATGGATGTGTAATATTCCTTTGTGTTGTTTTACCATAATTTAGCTAAACAAACCCCTGAAGTTAAACATTTAGCCCTCCCTAATTTTGAGCTATTATGGATAATGTTACTAAGAGTTTTGTACATTTACTTTCTTTATAATCATTTCCTTGCAACAAATTCCCACAAGTAGAATTTCTGAGCCAAAGAGTATAAACTGCTTTTATAGATCTTGCAAAGGCATTGATTTTCTCAAGGAAATCTGTTTGCTTATACATGCTAAATGGCTGTGGTTAATGGTCAGGGGATAAGTGTTGATAGGTAAATAAAAGATCCCTTTCCTTGACTCCTACCAGAAAGATGCTGTCTTCTCAAAGCTCTGGCAAATAATACACTGAAAATGTTTCACTGAGGACAACTGGCCAGACCCCACTGTTGTTGACAACAGTAGAAGGAGAAACAAAGTGACTGTGCAGAAGGGCTACCTCTCTGTAGGAGTTCCTCATCCAAGAACCAACCCCATCGCTTCTTGGACTTAAGGCCCTTAAGTCACCTCAGACATCTTCCTCACTGTCCTCACTCCATGTTCATCCAGGTGCC
>JAKSZT010014812.1:0-12992 GCA_026826555.1 Tolypeutes matacus | reverse complement strand
ACCTGCTGGTTCTAGTCAGCCTCACAACCTTTAGTCAGTACATGGGTCCCCCTGCTGGCTCTATCACCACCACAACTTGTGTTCTACATGTGTCCACCTGCTGGATCAAGCCAGCCCCAAAGCCTTTGGTCAGTACATAGCCCTGTTATGGGTTTTTATCACCACCACAACCTGTATCATGGACACGGTTCAGTCTGCTGGTTCTAGTTAGCACCACAATCTATGATCAGTTCATGGTGCGCCTCTGTTTCTAGTCTGCACCATAACCTCTGGTGATACACGGTCCACCTTCTGGCTCTAGTCCTCACCACAACCTCTGGTCTTCATGGGTCCACCACCTGCTCTAGTCAGCACCACAACAAGTGATCAATACAATGGTCCATCTGCTCATTCTATCAGCACCACAACCTGTTGTAAGTACAACAGTCCACCTCCTTGCTCTAGTCATCACCACAACCTGTGGTCAGTACACAGCCCACCTACTGGTTCTTGTCAGCACCACAACCTATAATCTGTATGCGGTCAACCTGCTGGGTCTAGTGAGCACCAAAACCTGTGGTCTACATTGGTCCACTTGCCTGCTCTAGTCAGCACCACAACCAGTTGTCAGGACATGGATCCATCTGCTCGTTCTATCAGCACAACAACCTGTGGTCAGTATACCAGTCCACCTGCTTGCTCTAGAGAGTAGCACAACCTGTGGTCTACATGGGTCCATCTACTGGTTCTAGTCAGCATCACACCCTCTACTCAGTTCATTTGTCCACCTGCTGGTTCTTGTGAGCAGCATTATCTGTGCTTGTACATTGTCCACATTCTGGCTGTAGTCAGCTCCACAGTCAGTGGTCTGTACATTGGTCCACCTGCTGTTTAACATCAGCACCACTATCTGTGGTCAGTACACATTACACCTACTGGTTCTAGTCAGCACCACAATCTGTGACCATACACCAGTCCACCTGCCTGCTCTAGTCAGCACTACAAACTGTGGTCAGTAGATGGTCCCCCTCCTGGTTCTTGTCAACACCACTACCTGTGCTCTGTACATGGTTCCACGTGCTGGCAATAGTCAGCACCACAACCTGTGTGTTGTAAACGGGCCCACTGGCTGGCTCTAGTGAGCACCACAGTCTGTTCATTACACATTTCACCTTCTAACTTTAGTGTGCACCACAACCTGTGGTCTACTTTGGTCCTCCTGCCTGCTCTAGTTTGCACCACAGCCATTGGTCAGTACACAGGTCCATCTGCTCATTCCATCAGCACTACAACTTGTTATCACTATACTATACTATGCTGGCTCTAGGCAGTACCACAACATGTACACTGTAAATGGGTCCACCAGATGGCTATAGTCAGCACCATGACCTGTGGTCTGCAAATGGGTCCACCTACTGGCACTAGTGTGCACCACAACCTTTGGTCTGTACCCAGGTCCACCTACTGACTCTAGTCAGCACCACAACTGGTTGTGAGTATACCGGTTCACCTGGTTGCTCTAGTCAGCACCACATCCTGTGCTTTGTATATGGGTCCACCTGCTGGCTCTAGTCACCACCACAAACTGTGGTTTGTACACAGTACCACCTGCTGGTTCTAGTCAGCAACACAACCTGTGGTCTATACATGGTATGCCTACTAGTGTTAGTGAACATCACAAACTATTCTCTGTACATGTTACACCTGCTGGTTATAGTCAGCACTACAGCCTATAGTCTGTACATGGTATACCTGCTGGATCTAATCAGCACCACAACCTGTAGTCTGTACATGGTTCATCTGCTGGCTCTAGTCAGCACCGGAACCTGGGTTCAGTAGATGTTCCACCTATTGCTCCTAGTCAGCACCAAAATGTGTGCTCTGTACATAGGTCCACATGCTGGCTCTAGTCAGGACCACAACCTGTCATCTGTACATGGGTCCACCTGCTGGTTCCAGTTATCAGCACAAACAATTCTGTACATGGTACACCCACTGGATCTAGTCAGCACCATAAACTGTGATTGGTAAACAGTTCACCTAATGGTTTAATCAGCACCACATCCTGTGCTCTGCATATAGGTCCAAATGCTGGCCCTAGTCAGAACCACAACCTATGCTTTGTACATGACTCCACGGTTCCACCTACTGGTTCTAATCTGAACCACAACCAGTGGTCTCTATCTGGCCCCTGCTGTCTCTAGTCTGACTCACAACATGTGGTCAGTATACATGTCCACATGCTGGTTCTTTTAAGCAACAAAACCTGTGACATACATGCATGCACCTTCTGGCACCAGCCAATACCACAAACTGTGGTCAGTATTTGGGTCCACCTGTAGGATCTATCAGCATCACAACCTGGGCTTTGTACATGGGTCCACCTGCTGGTTCTAGTCAGCACCAGAACCTTTGCTCTATATATGTGTCCACCTGTTGGGTCTAGTAAGCACCACAATCTGTGATGTACACGGTCCACCTGCTGACTATTTACAACAAAACAACCTGGGGACAGTACATGTCCCAACAGTGGTTCTAGTCACCACCAAAACCTGTGCTATGTACATAGAGCCAACTACTGGTGATAGTCGGCCCCACAACATTTACACTTTACATGGTGTATTAGTCAGCCAAAGGGGTGCTAGTGTAAAATACCAAAAATGGGTTGGTCTTTATAAGGGTATTTATTTGGGGTAGGAGTCCACAGATACCAGGCCATAAAGCGTTAAGTTTCTTCTCTCACCACAGTTCATTGCCACGTGTTAGAAAAAGACAGCTGCTGGTGTTTGCCAGGGTTCAGGCTTCTGGGGTTCCTCTCTTCCCGGGGCTGCGTTTCTCTCCGGGCTTAGCTTCTGTTTCCTCCACAAGTTCAGCTGTAGATGATCAGGCGAACGGCTTGCTTCTCTTCTCCTGGGGCCTTCTTTCCAACATCATAACGACTTCTCAAAAGACTGCTTCAACTGTCCTTTGCCTTGCCTTTTATATTCAATTCCCCACCCACCAAGGGGTGGGGCTCAACGCCCTAATCCTAACCTAATCATGCCCAGATTAACAGATCAGTTTACAAGCATGATCAATTATATTTTTGGAATTCATAATTACATCAAATTCCCCAACGGTTACATTCCACCCTCTGAATTCCAAAAATACATTACAATTCTCACAAAAAAAATTAAATCAGTAACAATTCAAGTACAAAGTCATATCAAAATCATTTTAAAGAAATACAGTTCATCTTGAGGCAAAGTCCCATCTGCTATAGACCTTTGAAACTTACAAAACCATTTAACTGCTTCCAATACACAAATGGAAAGATGAAAGATAAACATTTTCAATATTATAAGGAGAAATTGGGATGTTAAACATGAGTCATGGATCCTCTACAGTTCAGTAAACTTGCAGGGCATCCACCATTCGATTTCAAAGTCTGAGAGTCATTTTTAAGAAGATGTTTTCTTTCCCCTGGGGCCACATGGGAACCCACCCTTTCCACAGGCTTGCCCAAGAGCCATTTTCTTGGTTCCACCCTCATCAAGCATCTGGGTGTTGACCAAGCTCCAGACCTCACCCTCCAAGAGTGTTGGGGTGATTGCCACACCATACCCAATCTTTGGGTTAGAGTCCTAGCCCCCCTAGTACAGTGAGGTGAAGATAACATTCCCCCTAACATTTGGTATACAGGCTCAACCCTCTCAGAGCAACGAGTTGACCACCTGGCCTTCCCTAACCTTTGGCATACAGGCTCAACCCTCTCAGAACATTGGGTTGACCACCTGGCCTTCTCTAATCTATGGGGGACAGGTACACCCCTCTCAGACTTATGGGGTGTTGACCTTAACCGCCCTAATCTTTGAGGAATGTGCTCCAACCTCTCTGCACCCTGGGGTGGCAAAACTCTTCCTGAACATCGGGTGGGGACATCCACCTTCTTTAACTGCTGGGGAAAACTCACCCTCTCTGCACCATGCGGCATCAAAACTTTCTCAGAACATCGGGTAGGAACATCCACCCTCTTCAACTGCAGAGGCAAACTCACCCTCTCTGCACACATGGGTGGGGCTCCTCTCTTGGCCCAAGGAGATGTCTTAATCCCAGATCTCTGCTTCCACGGTTTTCTTCTTAAAGCTGATTCTCCTTCAATCTCTCCTTTCCATGTCCTCTTTTGTCCAAACAGACAGTGGTTTTGTTCATACAGCTCTCTCAAAAACTTTGTTGGTTTAGCATGCAGGAAGCAGGGGTCCAAGCCATCAGACAATAAGACTTTCCACAAGTCTTTCCGAGATAACTGCATCTTCAATTCTGAGTTATGAGTTCAGAAACTTGGAAGTTCCAGAATTAGTTTCTGTTTTCTTTATGCCCAAAAGTCCAGTCCTTAGTGTATTTCTCTCGTCTAGTATTTTGCTATAAGCTGCAAGGAGAAGCCAAGCCACATTCTCTGAGTTTACCTTGGAAAGTTCTTTAGCTAAATGCTCTGGTTCGCCGTTTTTAAATTCTGTCTTCCATATAACACCAGAAGTTAATCTTGTTCTCTGCAACTTTAAAACATGGATCGCCTTTCCTCCAGTTTCCAATAAAAGTTTCATCATTTACTTCTAAGGCATCATAGAAAGTTTCTTTAGCATCCATATTACTATCAACAGTCTCTTCAAAGTGATCCAGGCCTTTTCCATCAAGCATTTCACAATTCCTCCAAAAAATACCCCTTACCCATTTATAAAACTGTTCCAACATTTCGGTAATTACGAAAGCACTTCCCCACTCCTAGGTACCAAATTCTGTATTAGTCAGCCAAAGGAGTGCTAGTGTAAAATACCAAAAATGGGTTGGTCTTTATAAGGGTATTTATTTGGGGTAGGAGTCCACAGATACCAGGCCATAAAGCATTAAGTTTCTTCTCTCACCACAGTCCATTGCCACGTGTTAGAGCAAGACAGCTGCTGGCGTTTGCCAGGGTTCAGGCTTCTGGGGTTCCTCTCTTCCCGGAGCTGCGTTTCTCTCCGGGCTTAGCTCCTGTTTCCTCCACAAGTTCAGCTGTAGACGATCAGGCGAACGGCTTGCTTCTCTTCTCCTGGGGCCTTCTTTCCAACATCAAAACGGCTTCTCAAAAGACTGCTTCAACTGTCCTTTACCTTGCCTTTTATATTCAATTCCCCACCCACCAAGGGGTGGGGCTCAATGCCCTAATCCTAACCTAATCATGCCCAGATTAACAGATCAGTTTACAAGCATGATTCAATTATATTTTTGGAATTCATAATTACATCAAATTCCCCAACGGTTACACATGGTATACTTACTGTTTCTAGTCAGCACCACAACCTCCACTCTGTATATGGGACCACCTGCTGGTTCTTGTGAGCACCACACTTGTCCTCTGTATATGATACACCTGCTGATTCTAGTCAGCACTACAACCTGTGGTCTGTACACAGGTACACGTCAGGCTCTAGTCAGCTTCATAAATGACTTCTGTACATAATCCACCTGTTTGCTCTAGTCAGCACCACAACCTGTGGTCTACATGGGTCCACCTGCTGGCTCTAGTCAACACCACAAACTGTGGTCAGTTCTTGTGTCCATCTGCCACTTCTATGGGCATGAAAACCCATGCCCTGTACACAGGTCAACATGCTGGCTGTGGTCAGCACCACAAATCATGTTCAGTACATGGATCCACCTGTTGGTTCTTGTCAGCAGCGGATACTGTGGTCAGCTCACGGTCCACCTACAGGTTATAGTCAACACCGCATCCTATGGTCAGTACATGGGGCCCCCTGCTGGCTCTATCAACACCACAACTTTGGTCTACACAGGTTCAACTACTGTTTCTAGTCAGCACCACAAACTCTGCCCTGTACATGATTTCACCTGCTCTTTCTAGTGAGTAGCACAACCTGTGCTCTGTACATTGTCCACCTGCTCATTCTATTCTCCACAAAAACCTGTGGTCTGTACACGGACCACTAGCTGGCTTTAATCACCACCACAACCTGTGGTCTGTACATGGTCCATAAGTGGCTGTAGTCAGCACCACAAGCAGTAGTCCACATGGGTCACTTGCTGGATCTAGTCAAAACCATAACCTGTGGTCAGTACATGGGTCCATCTGCTGTTTCTATCAGCACCACAACCTCTCTCTGTAAATGGTTCCACCTGTTGGTTCTATTGAGCACCACTCCCTGTGCTGTGTACATGGACCACCTGCTGGCTCTTGTCAGCACCACATCCGGTGTTTGTACATGAGTCCACCTGACAATTCTAGTCTGCACAATAGTCTGTGTTCAATAAAAGTCCACCTACTTGTTCTAGGACAACCACAATCTGTGGTCAGTACATGGGTCCACCTGTTGTCTCTAGTCAAAAACACAACCTGTGCTGTGTACATGGTCCCCTGCTGATTACAGTCAGCATCACAACCTGTGTTCTATACATGCATCCACCTGCTGAGTCTATCAGTGACACAACCTGTGATCTGTACACAGGTGCTTCTGCTGGCTCTAGACAACACCAAAACCTGTGATCAGTACATGGTGCCACCTTCTGAGACTATCAGCAACACTACCTGTGGTCTGTACATGGGTTCTCTTGCTGACCATAGTCAGCACCACAACCTGACATCAGTACATGGTTTCACCTGGTCGTTCTAGTCAGCACCAGAGTGTGTGATCTGTACACAGTCCACTTGCTAATCCTAGTCAGCACCACAAACTTTGTTCTGTACATGAGCCCACTTGCTGGTTCTAGTCAGCACCACAACCTGTTCTCTGTACACATGTCCACCAGCTGGTTCTAGTCAGCAGCACAAATAATGTCAGAACAGGGGCCCACCTGCCAATTCTAGTCAGAACTACAAACTGTAGTCGGAACAAGATTCACTTACTTCTTCTAGTCCACACATCCTCTAGTCAGTACACGGCTCCACCTGCTGGATCTATCAGCACCACATCCTGTGGTCAGAATATGGTCCACCTACTGGTTCTAGTCAACACCACAACCTGTGGTCTACATGAGTCCACCTGCTTGTTCTAGCCAATATGACAACCTGTGGTCAGTACACAGGTCCACCTGCAGGTACTATCAGCACCACAACTTGTGCTATGTACATGGGTCCACATGCTGACTCTTGTCAGCACCACAACATGTGGACAGCACATGGGTCCACCTGCTGAATAAACTCAGCACCACAACCTGTGTCTCTACATGGTCCCTCTGCTGGCTCTAGTCTGCACCATAAATTGTGGTCTGTACATGGGTCCACCTGCACGATCTAGTCAGCAACACAACCTGTGGTCAGTATATGGTCCACCTCCTGGTTCTGGTCAGCACCACAAACTCTGCTCTGTACAAGGTTCCACATGCTGGCTCTTGTCACACACCACAGGTCTGTAGATGGGTCCATCTGCAGTCTCTAATCAGCACCACAAACTGTGCTCTGTATATGATTCACCCTCTGGCTCTAGGCAGCACCACAACCTTTGATCTCAACACAGTCCATCTGCTGGTTCAAATCAGCAACACAACCTGTGCTTTGTACATGGGGCCACCTGCTCATTCTTGTCATACTCACAAGCTGTGGTCAGTACATGGATCCACCTTCTGAGTCTATTACCACCACAAACTGTGGTCAGTATCTGCTCCACCTTCTGGCTTTAGAAAATACCAAAATCTTTAATCAGTACACGGGTCCACCTGCTTGTTCTAGTCAGCACAACAACCTGTGATCTACACGGATCCACCTATGGGTTCTAGTCTGCACCACAACCTCTCTCTTTACATGGTTCCACCTGCTGGATCTATTGAGCAACACACCCTTTGCTCTGTACAGATTCCACACACTGGCTCTAGTTAGCACTACATCCTGTGGTTGTACATGGGTTTACCTGCTGATTTTAGACTGCATGATGGCCAATGTTCAATACAAGGTCCACCTACTGGTTTTAGTACAACCACAACCTGTGGTCAGTACATGGGCCCACCTGCTTGATCTAGTCAGCACCATAACCTGTGGCCTACACAGATCCACCTACTGGTTCTAGTCTGCACTACAACCTCTCTCTGTACATGGTACCATCTGCTGGTTCTATTGAGCACCACATACTCTGCTCTGTACCCAGTCCACCTACTGGCTCTATTAAGTACCACATCTTATGATTGTACACATGTCCACTTTCTGATTCTAGTCTGCATGACAGCCTTTGTTTAATACAAGGTCCACCTACTTGTTCTAGTACAGTCACAACCTGTGGTCAAAACATGGGTCCACCTGCTGTTTCTAGTCAAAATCACAATGGGTGCTGTGTACATGTTCCACCTGCTTATTAAAGTCAGCATCACAACCTGTTGTCAGTACACGGTCCATCTGCTGGCTCTATTCTGCACCACATTCTGTGGTCTAACAGGTCCACATGCTGGCTCTAGTTAACACTGTGCTCAGTATATTGGTCGATCTGCTGGTTCTATCAGCACCACAACATGTTCTCTGTACACGTGTCCACCTGCTGGCTCTAGTCATCACCACAACCTGTGGCCTGTAAATGGGTCCACTTGCTGACTCTAGTCAGCACAACAT
The DNA here is from genome assembly GCA_026826555.1 of Tolypeutes matacus. Lineage (NCBI taxonomy): Eukaryota > Metazoa > Chordata > Mammalia > Cingulata > Chlamyphoridae > Tolypeutes > Tolypeutes matacus. The sequence continues at coordinate 4,444 of JAKSZT010014812.1, read as the reverse complement.
CCTGTAGTCTGTACCCCCTCCAACTGCTGGCTCTAGTTAGAACCACAATCTGGTCTTTACCAAGGCCGACCTGCTCTTTCTAGTCAGCCCCACAATCTGTGGTCACTACAATGTCCACCTCCTTGTTCTCAACATCACCACAACATGTGGTCTGTTCACTGTCCACTTCCTGGTCCTTGTTAGCACCACAACCTATACTCTGTACTTCAGTCCACCTGCTGATTCAAGTCAGCACCACAGCCTGCTGCAAATACAGGGTCCACCTGTCAACAACATAACTTGTGCTCAGTACAAGGGTCCACCTGCTGGCCCTATTCAGAATCACAACTTGTGCTGTGTACATGGTCTACCTGCTGGTTCTAGTCAGCACCACAACCTGTGGTCTGTGCATGGCCCACCTACTGATTCTACTCAGCACCACAACCTGTAGTCAGTACAGAGGTTCACCTGCCAGTTCTAGTCAGCACCACAACCTGTGGTCAGTACAGGGTCAACCCAATGGCTCCAGTCAGTACCACAACCTGTGCTCTGTACATGGTACACCTAATGGTTCTAGTCAGGACCCCAACCTCTGCTCTGAACTTGGGTCCACCTGCCAGTTCTAGTGAGCACCACAACCTGTACTCTGTACATGATACACATGCTGGTTTTGTTTGCACCCCAAACTGTGGTCTATAAATGGGTCCAATTGCTGGTCCTAGTCTGAACCACAGCCTGTGATCAATACACGGTCAACCCACTGGTTCTACTCAGCCCAACAACCAGTGGACTGTACATGGGCCCACCTGCTGTTTCACATCAGCACCACAAACTCTCATCAGTACATGGTCCACCTACTGGTTCTAGTGAGCACCACAACCTGTGGTCAATACAAGGTCCACCTACTCTTTCTAGTCATCGCTACAACCTGTGGTCTGTACATGGTCCACCTGCTGGTTCTAGTCAGCACACAACCCTTGGTCTGTGCAAGGTTCCACCTACTGCTTCTAGTCTGCATCACAGCCTGTTGTCAATACACAGTCCACCTATTTGTTTAGTCAGCACCACAAACTGTGGTCAGTACTTGGGTCCAACTTTGGACCTAGTCAGCATCACACCTGTGCTGTGTACATAGTTCACCTGCTGGTTCTAGACAGCACCACAACCTGTGGCCAGTACAAGGGTCCAACTGCTGGCTCAAGTCAGCACAACAACCTGTGGTCTACATGGGTCCAATTACTGGTTCTAGTCAGCACCACAACCTGTGGTCTGTAAATGGGTCCACTTGCTGGTTCTAGACAACACCACAGCCTGTGGTCAATACATGGCCCAACTACTGGTTTAGTCAGCACCACTACAAGTGTCTAGTACACAGTTCCTCTGGCTGGCCCTAGCCACCAAGTAAATCTGTGCTCTGTCTTGGTCCACCTGCCGGCTCTAGTCAGCACCACAAGTAGTGGTCTGTACATGGGTCCACTTGCCAGCTTGAGTCACCAAGACAATATGTGGCCTGACAAGGGTCCACCTGCTGGCTCTTTACAGTACCACAACCTGTGGTCTACACGTGTCCACTGCTAGCTATCTCAGCACCACAACTGTGGTCAGTACATGATTCCACCTGCTGGTTCTAGCCAGCACCACAATCTGTGCTGTCTATATTGTCCATGTGCTAGCTCTAGCCAGCACCACCACCTGTAGTCAGTACCCAGTACACCTACTGGTTTAGTCAGCACCACTACCTGTGCTCGCTAAAATGGTACACATGGTGGCTCTAGTCAACACCACAACCTGTCACCTATACACGGTCAACCTGCTGGATCTACTCAGCACCACAACCTGTGATCAGTTCTTGGAACACCTACTGGTTCTAGTCAGCACCACAACCTGTGGTCTGTACACGATCCACCTGCTCTTTCTATGCAGCACCAAAACATGTGGTCAGTACACAGTCCACCTAATGGCTTAGCACCACAACCTGTGGTATGTACCTGGTTCTGTCAGCTGGCTCTATTCAGCACCACATCTTCTGTTCTGTACACGGGTCCACCTGCTGGCTCTAGTGAGCACCAAACCTCTGGCCTATACATTGTGCACCTGCTGTTTCATGTCAGCACCAAAATCTGTGATCAGTACTCATCCCACCTACTGGTTTGAGTCAGCACAACAACCTGTGGTCAATACACAGGTCCACCTGCTGTTTCATGTCAGCACAATAAACATTGTCTGCACATTGTCCACCTGCTATCTCTAGTCAGTCTCACAACCTGAGGTCAGTACACGGATCCACCTGATGGATCTACCAGCACCAAATCTGTGGTCAGTACACGGTCCACCACTGGCTCTAGGCAGCACCACAACCTGTGGTCTACATGGGTCCACCTGCTGATTCTAGCCAAAACCACAAACTGTGGTCAGTACCCAGGTCAATCTGGTAGTTCTATCAGCACCACACCATGGTCTCTACACGGTCCACCTGCTGTCTCTAGTCAGACTCACAACCTGTGGTCTGTACATGGCTCCACCTGCTGGCTCTCTCTGTACCACAAACTGTGATAATTACATGGTTCACCTGCTGTCTCTAGACAGCACCACAAATTGTGGTCATTACAAGGGTCCACTTGCTAGCTCTAGTCAGCACAATATCCTGTGGTCTACACGGGTCCACCTACTAGTTCTAGTCAGCACAAAAACCTCTGCTCTGTACATGGTACAACCACTAGTTCTAGGCAAGACCACATCCTCTTCTCTGCACATGAGTCCAACTGCTGGTTCTAGTGGGCACCACAACCTGTGCTTTGTACATTGTACACCTGCTGGTTCTAGACATCACCACAATGTCTGATCTGTACACAGTCCACCTTGTGGCTCTGGTAGCACAACATGGTGTCTGTACACATGTCCACCTGCTGCATCTAGTCAGCACCACAAACTTTGATCTGCGCATGGTCTGTATCCTGGCTCTAGTCAGCACCAAAACCAGTGATCAGTACACACTCCAAATACTCATTCTAATCAGCACCACAACCTGTGCTCTCTACATGGGTCCACTTTCTGGCTCTAGTCAGCACAACATCCTATAGTTTGTACCCCCTCCAACTGCTGGCTCTAGTTAGAACCACAATCTGTGGTCTTTACCAGGGCCAAACTGCTCTTTCTAGTCAGCCCCACAATCTGTGGTCACTACAACATCCACCTCCTTGTTCTCATCATCACCACAACCTGTGGTCTGTTCACTGACCACCTCCTGGCACTTGTCAGCACCCCAACCTGTACTCTGTACTTCGGTCCAATTGCTGATTCAAGTTAGCACCACAGCCTGCTGTAAATACATGGTCGACCTACTGGTTCTTGTCAACAACACAACCTGTGCCCAGTACAAGGGTCCACCTGCTGGCCCTATTCAGAATCACAACTTGTGCTGTGTACATGGACCACCTGCTGGCTCTAGACAGCACAACATCCTATGGTCAGTTCATGGGGCCCCTGCTGACACTACCAGCACTGCAACCTTTGGTCTATACATGGTCCACCTGCTGGTTCTAGACAGCACTGCAATCTGTGACCAGTACAGGTGGCCACCTACTAGTTCTAGTCAGCACCACAACCTGTACTTTGTATATGATACACCTACTGGTCATAGTCAGCACCACAACCTGTGACCAGTTTACGGTCCACCTACAGATTTTAATCAGCAACACAACTTGTGCTCTGTACATGGGTCCACCTGTGGTTTCTAGTGAGCACCACAACCTATGCTCTGTACATGGTACAACTGCTGGTTCTAAACAGCACCACACCCTGTGGCCTGCTCATGATTCCACCTGCAGTCTCTAGTCAGCACTGCAAACTTTATTCAGAACACAGATCTGCTTGATGGGTCTAGACAGCAGCACAAACTCTGGTCATTACATGGTCCACCTACTGGTTATAGTGAACACAGCATCTGGTGGTCAGTACATGGGGCCAATTGCTGGCACTATCAGCACCACAAGCTGTGGTCTATACAGGTTCAAGTTCTAGTCACCACCACAACCTGTAGTCTGTACATGGTCCACCTGCTGACTATAGTCTGCAACACAACCTGTGGTCTACATGGGTTCAACAATGGCTCTATTCCACATCACAACCTGTGATATGAAAATAGTCCACCTGCTGGCAAGATTTTAGTCAGCACCAAAATTGGTGGTCTGTATACCAGCACAGCTGATGGCTCTAGTCAGCCCCACAACCCGTGGTCACTAAGTGGGTCCACCTGCTGGTTCTAGTCAGCAGCACAAACTTTTATCAGTACATGGTCCACCTACTGGTTCAAGTCATCACCTCATCCTGTGGTTAGTACACAGGGCCCCCTCCTGGCTCTAGCAGCACCAAAAATTGTGGTCTACATGGATTCAACTACTGGTTCTAGTCAGACCCCCAAACTCCACTCTGCACATGGTTCCACCTGCTGGTTCTAGTGAGCACC
>JAKSZT010014795.1:0-19090 GCA_026826555.1 Tolypeutes matacus | reverse complement strand
TGGGAGAGAGTGTGGTCTACAGTGTGAACTATGGTCTATGGTTGGTGGCAAGGCTCCAGGATGTGTAAGTTCATTGAGGTTGGTGGGCCACACTGTGGGAGATGTTTGTGTGGGATGTGATGGGAGGTGTGGGAGGTGGGCAACATGGGAATCCCAGTGGGTTCCATGTAATATTTTAGGTAATCTAAGCACCTCTTAAAATATATGTATATATATATATATATAAATAACATTTTTGTAAGCAAATACACATATATGCATATATATTTATATATCATTTTGCAAATGTTTGTATGTATTGTGAGAATTTTGATTTTTACCCATAATAAAAAAAAAATTCTCCAAAGTGAAGTTACATTCATAAGAGTATTATGTTGAGGTTACAAAGCTTGTGGTCAGAGAACATATTTTCCCAATTTTCTTGCATTCTCTGTCTTCATCTTAAGTCTGTACTGTTGTGGAAGTGGATCAATCTTCACACATAAGCCTTTTGTTTGTGGTTTTTTCTGCTTCTTAATGTCCTATGCTTCTTCACAGATTGTGGGGTACAGCAATGAAGTGCTTAGAGGGAAATTTATTGCATTGAATGCATTCATTAGGAAAGAGCAAAGATCCTATATCAATCATCTAAGCATCCAATTTAGGAAGTGCAACAATATATCCTTTCTATTGTTACAATCATTCATGGCTCTTCTTGTTTAAAATGAGTATCACATCCAGATTGGTGACTTCATAACTGGGAAATGGAGAAGTGATACAGCACTTGATCCATGATGGGGACAAAACAACACCCCATAAATCAACCCTGGAACATTCAGGCTTCTGAAGCCTAAGAAAGGCGCAGCTTCCAAACATGCACGAGTAAGTTGGAAACAGAACAAAGGCTAAAATGGGAACCTAGGAAATCGTGAATATTTTGTTTTTGACTGACTCTTTTTGTTCATTTTTTTTTTCTATTTATTTGGATGAGATGCACTTTTTAATGTTCTTTAAAGTTTACCAGGGAAATTTTAACACTTTTGCTTGCCTTTCCAAATCTGCACTTATTATTTGTTATTGCCTTGCCTAAAAATTTTTTAAAAGCATTTTATAACCTGTATTAGTCAACCAAAGGGTGCTGATGCAAAATGCCAAAAATCTGTGGGTCTTTAAAAAGGGTATTTATTTGGGGTAGAAGCTTACAATTACCAGACCATAAAGCATAAGTTTCTTCCTTCCCCAAAGTATGTTACCCCGTCTTGGAGTGAAACAGCTGCCAATATTTGCCAGGGTTCAGGCTTCTTGGGTTCCTCTATTCTCAGGTCTGCATTTCTCTCTGGGCTCAGCTCTTCTGTTTCCTCCACAAGGTCAGGTGTAGTCTATGAGGCTCTCTGAGCTTTGCCTCTCTCCACAAGTCCAGCTGTGAACTGTCAGGTGAATGGCTTATCTCTTTTTCCCTGGGCCTCCTGTCCTTGCTCATCAGAACTCCAACATCAAAAACTACTCTAGCTCTGTCCTTTGCCGTGTCTTTTTATGTTTGAGACCCCAGTCACCAAGGGGCTGGATCCAACACCGTACTGACTGTGGCTCAGAAAATGCCCATATCATAACTTAATCATGCCCAGATTAACAGATCAGTTTACAAGCATAATCCAATATCTATTATTGGAATTCATAACCATATCCAACTGCTACATATCCATTTACACATCTGATGCTATATATTATTTTATGCTGTATTTTAACCCTTTGTTGATGTCCAAGGCCATGGATATCATTATTTATTTATCCATTCAGTAGTCATTTAGATATATGAATTTAATTAACAAATATTATTGTTCAATCCATCCTGAATCTTGAATCTTCTGGGATTATTTTCTTTCTGCCTGAAGAATATTCTTTTACATTTCTTTTAAAGTGAGTTGCTGTTAGCAAACTTCTTTAGATTTTACTAATCTGTAAAAGTATTTATTTCACTTATTACTGAAGGATTGAGATGAATTAAATCTCGTTCCCTTTAAGACCTCCACTATTTTGGGAGCAACCTTAGGGTGGAATTTCTCCATTCTGTTGTAAATGTCATCAGTTCTTTGGAGGAAAATTTGGGGCATTCAGTTTTACAGCCTTCTTCCTGTCACCTACCACACAGGCAGAATCTCTGCACTCTGGCTCTGGGGGTGGGAATAATGGCACACCTCTCTGTGTTACACACCTAATTTTGGAGCCAAGATTTGGTGGAGAAAGCACAGTATATTGAATTCTTCTTGGGCCCATTCTAGGGGCCAGTGCAATGGTGGTCAACACAATTTTGTTCAATGACGGCCACACCCAAAATACAGTCACTGCTTCATGAGTTCCCATTTCTCCCAGACTGAGGAGACCCCTCCTGATCCCTGTGACCTGGGTTAATGTCCTCGTTTGTGTCTTGTGTGGACCCCAGAATGTATATTCTTATTAACCCATTGCTTTGTGTGTAAGCCTTTTGTATGTGGGATATTCTGGTTAGATTCAGATAAGGGGCCTTTCAGTTAGGTCACTTTTTGTTAGATTGCTTTAATTTAGTTAAAGCCTCTTATTAGATTTCAGGCACCAGGATGGACCACAATCATTGTGCTGAAGTACTACATACATGGAACACACAGAGAAAGAGTGCTGCCATGTTTACCCTGTCATGTGGGATAGGGTTCCAGGAACTCCTAGAGCTGTGGAGAGACACAGAAACCCTGAGAGGCTGAGGGAGATGCCATATCCTGGAGTCATGGAGTAGCTTGAAGCGGAAGACATCCAGGCCAGAGGAGAAGTTAGATGTGTGAGCAACTGTGTCTGATGGCCCACTGCTGAGCTCAGGGAGAAAGTGAGTTTGGAGGAGAAGGCAGAGAGAGAAGGCAGGCCCAACATTTTGTCTTGGCTGGAGTCCAGGAACAGCAGATCTATGTTAGGACAGCATTTTTGATGATTCCTTGATTTGGACATTTTGACAGCCTCATAACTGTAAGCTTTAACCCTAATACATTACAATAAAATCCTACCTATTTCTGATATTTTGCTATGGCAACACTTGGCAAACTCAAACATCTGGGGAAATGGTGTTGGAGAAGTGCCCTGTTTCCAAATGGCATTGTGATGCTGATGCCCAGTGAATTCACCTGTAAGTTGTGGTTATCTCCGGACTAGGGGGGAATGAGTACTGGAAAGATGGAGGGGGAAGTGCTCTTGACCAGCAGGCCTACAGAAGAGGGAGTCAAGCAGGGTAGTAACATGGTTTGGGGACTAGACCAAAGTAAGAGATGCCCTAGTATGATGTACCTGCCTCAGGCAGGGATTGACCAGATGGACAGGGGCAGATTAAAGCAAGGGATCTGGGGTCTGCTGCAGCAGAGTTGTCATGGCACAGAGAGGAGACATACTGTTCCTCCTCCTTTTGCCTTTTGCTCCTTCCCTTGGCCTCCACCGTTGACCCTCTGAGGATGCTGCTCTTACTGTACCCCTCCTGGGTCTCAGGCATAGACTCAGGTCTCCTGCTACCAGTCCTACTTTCATCTTCTCCAACCTTGGGGCAGCTAAAGTAAGACAATGCCAAGATGTAACCTGTTGGTGTCAGGAAGGAAAGGTCAAAATTCACATTACAGCATTGGCTACATCAATAACATCACCAGAATCAGCAATATTATGTCAGTGACTTTAATGAATAGTATGGGAATCCCAGAAAGTCCTGGGACCTAGGACTGACAAGAATTGAAATGTGATTGTGAGATAGTGCCATGATTCCAGAAAACCTCAGAGGGTGCAGATGCCAGATATTTCCCAGAATAAATATAATATTTTCAACACATTTTGAACAGAGTTGAAAATGATGCCGACCTCTTTAATCCCAGAACAGAATGGAGGGGTTGGATGGGAAGAAGCTGATGAACACCTGAAGAAGCTGGAATGTAACATGCGTTCACTGCATGTCCCTCAAACCAGAGAGGGAGTGTCCTGTTTGGGAACCAAACTCCCAAAGCCCCAATGAAATCATCATCATAGGTTCTCAATCCGCAAAAGAGATCAGGAAGAGAGCCCTGTTCAACACTCACAGTCTCAGTTAGTGATGTGAGTCACTCTAGTGGGTCTTCACTGGGTAATAAGCAGAAGGAAGTCCGTCTTCTACTTTGGTGCTAACAGTCCTCTAACCAGACACGTGTAGAGAGCAGTGTGGCCTACACTTGGTCACTTACATGTTCCATGTGCTCCATCCTCACTCTTGCTGTGGGACCCTCCACCTGTTGAACCAGCTGGGGATACGGCCGAGGGGAGTGAGCACTTTTCCTTTATTGGGGACTCTATTAACAAAGGCCGAGGGGAAGTAATGTTGCTGATACAAATCGATATATTCAAACCAACCACTTTGTATGATTTCATTGTGTACTATTTTCATAATTTCATAATTTTTTTTCATAATTTCTTTTAAATTATATTCAAATTATTTGTGCAAAGAGTATAAAATATTTTATGTGTGTTATGGCAAAGAGTCAAACTCCTTCTCTATCCAAAACCCCCATTCCTCCTTCCTCAGAAGTATCTGCATTGGCAGATTTTTTGGGTACACAATTCTGGTTGTAAATACATGCATTCTTTAGCTTCATCCATCCCACAATGTATCACGTATGAGAAAAATATTGGAGTACAAGTTAAGAATATAAATAAATGTTCTAACTTTTTAAAATACTTGAAATTAGAAGTATATCATCTAATTATGAAAGGATCATTTCTGATTTTAAAAAAGTAAGCAAAATTGCAGTTAACTATAAAGCAGGCCACTGTAGTTCTGTGGCTGTAAAACTTGAATCCACATCAGAATCAGGTGAAGAAACTGAAAAAAATATCAATGGTTCGGGTACATTATAAGAAAATGCTAAAATAATGGGGAGCAATATTTTTGAAATGGTAATTTTTTAAAGGCTTAACCAGAATGTAATGGATTGAAGAAGCAGTGTAAACAACAAGGATAATTGGAAATAACTGCAGAGTCCATCTTTACATAAACTAGGTGAAATCTCGAGTACTGATTCATAAATTAATAGTAATAAATTGAACACAAATGAGTGTGGAAGAAGATGTGGGAGGAGCATACCTCAGAACAAACTGCAAGTGCACTTTTCCAAGAGTAAAAAGACATTCTGAATTGCACAGTCAAAGCCACTTCCTTAAAAGATTGGCAACAATTTCCACAGACTGTATGTGGAGACGCTTTGGAGATACACATTCTTTACATTCACAGGGTTTCTCTCCAGTATGAATGTTGTAATGTATAATGAGATACTGCCTCTGGCTGAAGGCTATTCCACATTATTTACATATATAGGCTTTCCCTCCACTATGAATTTTCTGATGGTCAGTCTGATTTGATTTGCTACTGAAGGCTTGCCTACATTCCTTACATATACAGGGTTTCTCTCCAGTTTGTCTTCTCTGGTGTATAATGAGGCTTGATTTCTGAATGAAAGCTTTCCCACATCCATCACATTCATAGGGTGTCTTTCCAGTATGTATTCTCAGGTGGTTAAATATTTTTTCATTCTGGTTGAAGGCTTTTCCGCATTCATTGCATATATAGGGATTTCCTCCAGAATGAATCCTCTGATGTTAAATGAACGATTGCTTTTAGCTGAAGGCTTTTCTGCATTCTTTACATTCATTTTGTTTCTGTCCACTATGAGTTTTTTTCATTTTTCATGAGATATGATTTGTACCAAAAGCCTTTTTCACATGTCTCACATGCATAAGGGTCTTTGCATTAGGAAATCTCTTGTATCTGAGATTTGACATTTGAATTAAAGCTTTCCCACATATATATGATTTCTTTTCAGTAAGAATTTTCTGACGAATAAAGAGGTTTTCTGTCAGGTTGAAAACTTTCCCACATGTATTAACTTTCTATGCATGTTCCCCTCTATGGCTTTTAAAATGAGGAGTAAAAAAATGATTCTAAAGAGCAGATTACTTTCAAGACATTCATATGGTTTCTCTCTAGTTTCATTTTCTCATATTCCATGAGATTTGATTCAGATGGAATCATGCTCATGTTCATGACTAATGTATGAATATTTCATCCTCAATGAGATTTAATGCCTGCCTGAGGATTTCCAATATTCCTTACATACACAGGGTTTTAATCCTGCATGTTTCTTTGTTTTGACTCTAGGTTTTCCAAACACATGAAATCCCAAATGGTTACTCTGAAGGACTAATTCTCAGGGAGCTCATGAGGTTGGATTTCCAAGAAAACTTCACAATCATTACACTTCAAGGGGAGGACTACCATGTGGGACAAACTGGCAAAACTCATTGTCTTCATTCTTTTTTCCTTACATAGATTCCCTCATGCTTAGGTAAGCATGATGCAAATTCCTTCCAAGTGAAGTTACATTCATAAAAGTGTTATTTTGAAAAAACAGTAATTGTGGTCAAAGAAAATGTTTTCCCAACTTTCTTACTTTCTCTGCCTTCATCTTATGTCTGTACACTTGTGGAAGTGGATATAGCTTCACTCACAATTTTTCTGTTATGTGGTTCTTTCTGATTTTTAATGTCTTATGCTTCTTCATAGTTTGTGGGGTGCAGAAAAAGCAGTGCTTAGAGGGAAATTTATAGCATTGAATGCATTCATTAGAAAAAAGGGAACATCCAATATCAGTCATCTAAGTGTCCAATTTGGGAAGTGCAACAATATCTCCTTTTTATGTGTTCTATCATTCATGTCTCTTCTTGCTTCAAATGAGCATCACATCCAGTTTAGTGATTTCATAACTAGGAAATGGGGAAGTGATACAGCACTTGATTTATGAAGGGGATAAAACAACACCCATAAGTCAACCCTGGAACCTTCCAGCTTTTCAATGATAAGAAAGTGCAGCTTCCAAAGATGCACGAGTAGGCTGGTGTCAGAACAATGGCCTAAATGGCAATCAAGGAAATCCTCAATACATTGTTTTGGACTGACTATTTTTGTTTAATTTCTTTTTCTTCTATTTATTTGGATGAGATGCAATATTCAATATTCTTTAAAGTTTACCGGGGAAATTACAACATTTTGCTTGCCTTTCCAAATCTGCACTTATTATTTGTTATTGACTTGCCAAATAATATATTTTAAAACATTTTATTTCCTGTATTAGTCAGCCAAATGGGTGCTGATGCAAAATGCCAGAAATCTGTGGGTCTTTATAAAGGGTATTTATTTGGGGTAGAAGCTTACCGTTACCAGGCCATAAAGCATAAATTTCTTCCTTCCCCAAAATCTTTTACCCTATCTTGGAGAGAGACAGCTGCCAATATTTGCCAGGGTTCAGGCTTCTTGGGTTCCTCTCTTCACAGGTATGCATTTCTCTCTGGGCTCAGCTCTTCTATTTCATCCACAAGGTCAGGTGTATACTATGAGGCCTTCTAAGCTTTGTCTCTCTCCACAAGTCCAGCTGTGAACTGTCAGGTGAATGGCTTGTCTTTTCCCCTGGGCCTCCTGTCCTTGCTCATCAGAACTCCAACATCAAAAACTACTCTATCTCTGTCCTTTGCCATGTCTTTTTATGTTTGAGACCCCAGCCACCAAGGGGCGGGACTCAACACCCTACCAACTCTGGCCCAGTCAATGTCCATATCATAACTTAATCATGCCTAGTTTAAAGACCAGTTTACAAGCATAATCCAATATCTATTTTTGGAATTCATAACGATATCCAACTGCTACATATCCATTTACACATCTTATGTTATATATTTTTTATGCTGTGTTTTAACCCTTTAATAATGTCCCAGGCCAGGGATATCATTATTTCTTTATCCATTCAGTAGTCACTTAGATATATGAATATAATTAACACATATTGTTCTTCAATCCATCCTGAATCTAACCCAGAGATTGGGTAAGGTGGGTCAATCACCCCAAAACTCTTGCAGGCTGAGGTCTGGAGCTTGGTCATCACCCAAATGCTTGATGAGGGTGGAACCAAGAAAATGGTCATTGGGCAAGCCTGTGGTAAGGGTGGGTTTCCATGTGGCCCCAAGGAGAAGGAACCATCATCTTAAGAATGACTCTGACTTTGAAATCGAATGGAGGATGCCCTGCAGGTTTACTGAACTGTGGAGGATCTATGACTCATGTCTAACATCCCAATTTCTCCTTATGATAATGAAAGTGTTTATCATTTGTCTTTCCATTTGTGTATTGGAAGCAGTTACATGGTTTTGTATGTTTCAGAGGTCTGTAGCAAACAGGATTTTGCCTGAAGACAAGCTGTATTTCTTTTTACTATGATATGATATTGTACTTGAATTGTTACTGATTTAAGGATTTTGGATATTGTAATATATTTTTGGAATTCAGAGGGTGGTGTGTGGCAGTTGGGCAGTTTAATGTAGTTATGGATTCCAAAAATATGATTGGATATTGCTTGTAAACTAATCTGTTAATCTGGGCATGATTAAGTTATGATTAGTGCATTGACTTGGTCATGTCAGTAGGGCATCAAGCCCCACCCATTGGTCGGTGGGTAATTGAATATAAATGGCAAGGCAAGAAGAGAGTTGAAGCAGTTTTTGAGAAGCAGTTTTGATGTTGGAGAAAAGGCCCCAGAAGAAGAGGTGAGCAATTCACCTAATATTCTACAGCTAACAGTGTGGAGGAATCAGAGGATAAGCCCAGAGAGAAATGCAACCCCAGGAATACAGGAACACAAGAAGCCTGAATCCTGTCAAACATCAGTAGCTGTCTTACTCCAAAATGTGGCAATGAAATTTGGTGAGAAGAAACTTATGCCTTATGGCCTGGTATCTGGGAATTTCTACCCCAAATACATACCCTTTATAAAGACCAACCCAATTTTGGTATTTCACATTAGCACCTCTTTGTCTGACTAATACAGCCATTATTCCCATCCCCAGAGGCAGAGCACAGAGATTTTGACTGGTGCGTGGGGAGGCAGGAAGCAGGTTGTAAAACTGAAAAGCCCTAATTTCTTCTCCAAAGAACTGATTACATTTACAACAGAATGGAGAAATTCAACACTTAGTGTGCTTTCAAATGCAGTGGAGAGCATCAAGCACCTGAGATTTAATTCATCTCAATCCTTCAGGAAGAAGTGAAATAAATACTTTTACAGATGAGTAAAAACTAATAAAAGTTTGCTAACAGCAATTCAGTTTAAAAGAAATGTAAAAGAATATTCTTCAGGCAGAAAGAAAATAATCTAATAAGGTTCAAAATTCAGGATGGATGGAAGAACAATATCTGTTAATTAAATTCATATATCTAAATGACTATTGAATGGATAAAGAAATAAGGATATCCATGGCCTAGGACATCAGTAAAGTGTTAAAATACACCATAAAATAATATATAGCATAAGATGAGTAAATGAATATGTAGCAGTTGAATATCATTATGATTTCCAAAAATAGATATTGGATTATGCTTGTAATCTGGTCTGTTAATCTGGGCATGATTAATTTATGATAGCAGCGTTATCAGTAAACTATACTGTAAATCATTGACAATGTTTAGTTGCTATATTTTGCGTTCTGTATAACAGTTATAACAATGCTAACATCCAAAAATGGGGGGGTAATATGAGGTGGGGAAGAGTGGGTGGTTTGGTATCTGGGAGTCTCAGACACACCGTGTGTTACTTTGCTGTGACCTAAAATTTCTTTGAAAATTAAATGAAAAATTGAGAGACAATGGGGATTAAACAGGGGAAGGTGTCACGACACACCAGACATCTGATAACACAGTGATAAAAGGAAGGAAAAAAAGGACAGAGAAAGGAAAAAAAAAAGAATATATATATACATATTTAAAGGCATTTCCTTTGCATTTTTGCCCATTTTTTTGAATGTCCCAATCTGCTAATTAAATTTTGTTTTGTTTTATTTTTTGTTCGATTATTTAATTTTTCTTCTCTTTTTGTTTTTCCCTGAGTTTCCTTATGTTTGTCTCTTGCATGTAAGCTTATCATAGTTGTTTCTTTTTCCTAGTAAGTGTATTTCATTATTTTATGGACTACATGTTCATGGAGGATTTGGATTACAGAAGGGTTACAATGGGTACTGCAGGGGAATATTGATGGGGGCTGACTGGGAGGGGGGTTTCATGGGAATTAGTTCATCCAAATATACATGAAAGATATACAAAATTGTTAAAAAATCAAAAGATGGGGCATGGTAATGATGGGTGGACAATCACACAATAAATGAGGGAATCAGAATTCCTAACCTGGAGAGCTCTGCCACAGTCTCCAAGGGAGCAGCAATAGTCCTCTGAGTGCAGGGACAGTGTCTGTCAAAAGAGGATGACCCACTGATGTGTTCTTTTTATTGATGACTACCCTTGTGAGTCTTTGCTCTTGTAACAGACTTAGCCTGCAGTTGTGGGGTGCCTAAGGGTTGCCACCTGAGAGCCTCCTTGTTGCTCAAATGTGGCCTCTCTCTAAGCCAAACTCAGCATATGATTGCATTACCTTCCCCCCAATGTGGGACATGACTCCCGGGTATGAGCCTCCCTGGCAACGAGGGATTAATAACAAGAGCTAACTGGCAACACAACTGGAAAAAGACCCTGAATAAAAGGGGGAAAATATAAAGACAAATGAGTTCAAGTGGCTAAGAGTCTTCAAAGAGATTCGGGAGGTCATCCCAGAGGTAATACTTATGCACACCTCAGTAGGAACTCATAGAACATCTAAGTGCCTATCACCCCACACAGAGGGGCTCCGGAGAGCTCTGGAGGCACCCAGGTCCTATATAAGGGGGGATAGCCCCAGAGATTGATGCTTATCAGTGGGCTCTATTTTGAAATCTGTGCTCCTGAGAGTGACAGAATTGGACTCAAATAAGTCTTCCTTGCACATGGTTCATCAGTCCCTTCTATTCAAACCTATATGTGATGCTAAAGTTTTTAGGTATACTTCCAGAGACTGGAGCCTCTGGCCTACCTATGTGCCAGGTGTGCGTGGAATCTCAGTGGAGCTGCAACTCCTACCCTACAGCTCAATGGACTTATCCATGTCACCTGGCGAGGAGACAATGATGGGCAACTGCCATCCCAGGGAATGGAGAGGGCCTGCATCTGCAGGCAGGATCATCCCACCCACCATATCCATTGGATATAAACCCTCTCTCACTTGGAGGTGGAGTGGACATCACCATCCCAGTCCCCTCAGGTTTGGGGGAAGAACTATGGGCTAGAGTGGACTTGATGGTATTCTGTTGTACACATATGGTGATTCTAGCAATGGAAGAAATTATTAAAATGACGTGGAGCCAGTGGTCACTTGACACTTTTGGGGCAGGAAGGGGATGAGCACTTGAAATACAGGGGCTTCTTTGGGATTTGGAGGTTGTCCTGAGTACCATTGTGGCAACAGATGTAGGCCATTTTAAGTCAGCACAAACCATTCAGAACTGTGTGGAATAGAGTGTGGTCTTCGGTGTGAACTGTGGTCTATGGTTGGTGGCAAGGCCCAGGATGTGTAAGTCCATTGAGGGTGGTGGGCCACACTTGTGGGAGATGTTTGTGTGGGATGTGGTTGAAGGTGGGCAAATTGGGAATCACAGTGGGTTCCGTGTAATATTTGGTAATCTAAGCACCTCTTAAAATATATATATATATATATATATATATATATATATATATATATATAATATTTTTGTAAGCAATATATAAATAACATTTTTGTAAGCAAATGCACATATATGCATATATATTTATATATCATTTTACAAATATTGGTATGTATTGTGAAAATTTTGACTTTTACCCGCCATAAAAAATAAATAAATTTATAAAAAACGACTCAAAATGGATCAAAGATCTAAATATAAGAGCCAAAATCATAAAGACCTTGGAAGATAATGTAGGAAAGCATCTACAGGACCTTGTAATAGGAATGGGTTTCATGAACTTCACTGCCAAAGCACGAGCAGCTAGAGAAAAAAATAGATAAATGGGATCTCCTCCAAATGAAAAACTTCTGCACCTCAAAGGATATTATTAAGAAAATAAAAAGGCAGCCTACACAATGGGAGAAAAATTTGGCAATCATATATCTGACAGGATCCTAATATCCTGCATATATAAAGAAATCCTACACCTTGAAAATAAAATGACAAACAACCCATTTAAAAATGGGCAACATGACTTCACCAATGAAGAAATACAAATGACTAAAAAGCACATGAAAAAATGCTCAACATCGCTTCCTATCAGAAAAATGCAAATCAAAACTACAATGAAATACCATCTTACACCCATCAGAATGGCAGCTATTAAAAAAACAGCAGACACTAAATATTGGAGAGGATAAGAACCCTCATCCACTGCTGATGTGACTGTAGTATGATCCAACCCCTGTGGAGGACAGTTTGGCAGTTCCTCAGAAAACTAAAAATAGATCTTCCATATGATCCAGCAATTCCACTGCTGGGTATGTACCCAGAAGAACTGAAAGCAAAGACACAAACAGATATATGCACACCAATGTACATAGCAGCATTGTTCACCATTGACAAAAGTTGGAATCAGCCACGGTACCGAACAACAGACCAATGGATAACAAATGTGGTACATACATACAATGGAATATTGCTCAGCTCTAAGGAGGAATAAAGTGTTAACACATGGAATAATGTGGATGAATCTTAAGACCTTATGTTGAGTGAAGCAAGCCAGGCATTGAAGGATGAATGATATATGACCTCACTGATTTGAAATGAGGAAAGTGAGCTGTCTCTGAGAACTATTGTCTGAAAGATAGGTTAACAAGTGAGAGAAAGAGAAGAGTAGGCTGTGAGCCATTACCCATATGGACATAACCTTTGGTAAAGGGATAATTTATAGTTCCATATTGAATGATAGGACATATTGGTAATGATATTACTGGGTTGGTTGGTGCAGGGTTTACAGGTGGGTAGACTAGGAAGGGAAGGTTGGAATACTCAAGGTATATAACTATGAATCTTGTCATTCCATGAGTCAAGACAGGGAAGTGTCATGTGCCCCAGGGGAAAAGGGTGGAAGGAACAGAAAAGAACAAACAAGGGATATTTAGTGGTCATGGGAAAGGTTTTACATTACCTTACAGTAATGGACACAGGAAATGGTAAATATCATCAATACATATTAAACTGTATCATCTAAAATATAAACTGTACTGTAAACTTTGACAATATTTAGTTGCTATATTTTACTCTCTGTATAACAGTTATAACATTGCTAACATTCCCCCCAAAAAAGGTTTTTATATGGGGTGGGGTAGGGGGAGGGTGGTTGGGTATGGGGGAGTCTCTAGTATTTGTGTGTGATTTTGCTGTGACCTAAAACTTCTTTGAAATGTAAATGAAAATTTGGGTTACACTGGGGAATGAGAGTGGGAAGGTGTCACGGTACAATGGACATCCTATAATACAGTGATAAAAGGAAAAAAGGATGTTTTTTTAAAAAGGGAATTTCTTTTGTTTTTTTTCCATTTTTTGAATGTCCCAATCCACTAATTATATTTTTTTTGTTTGTTTGTTTTGTTTATCCTGAGTTTCCTTGTGTTTATCTCTTGCATTTGAGTTTATCATTCTTGTTTCTTTTACCTAATAGCTGTATTTGGTTACAATATAAGCTAAATGTTCAAGGAATATTTAGATGACAGAAGGGTTACAATGGGGGCTACAGAGGATTATTGGTTGGGGGCATCTGGGAAGGGGGATTCATGGGAGTAAATTCTTCTGAATATACATGAAAGATATATAAAATTGTTCAAATGATCAAAGAATGGGGCACGGTCACAGTCAGTGAACAATCACTCAATAAATGAGGGAATCTGAATTCCCAGTCTTGGAGAGCTCTGCCACATTCTCCAAGGGAGCAGCAACAGCTCTCGGGGTGCAGGGACAGTGTCTGTCAAAAGAGGATGGGCCACTGAGGAGTTCTTGTTATTGATGACTAGCCTTATGAGTCTTTGCTCTTGTAATTGAAACTTAGCCTACTGTTATGGGGTGACTAAGGGTTGCCACCTGAGAGCGTCCTACTTGCTCAAATGTGGCCTCTCTCTTAGCCAAACTCAGCATATGAATACATTACCTTCCCCCCAATGTGGGACATGACTCCCAGGGATGAGCCTCTCTGGCAATGAGGGATTAATATCAAGTGCAAACTGGCAACGTACTGGAAAAAACCTTGAAGAAAATGGGGAAAGGTAGAGACATATGAGTTCAAGTGGCTAAGAGACTTCAAAGAGTCAGGAGATCATCCCAGAGGTAACGCTTATGAACACGGTAATAGGATCTCATAGAACACCAAAGTGCATCTCACCCCACAAAGAGGGGATCCTGAGGGCTCTGGAGACACCCAGGGCCTATATAAAGAGGGATAGCCCCAGAGACTTATGTCTTATCAGTGGGCTGTATTTTGGAATCTGTGCTCCTGAGAGTGAAAGAGTTGGACTCAAATAAGTCCTCCCTGAACATGATTCATCAGTCCCTTCTATTCAAACCTATATGTGATGCTGGAGTTTTTAGATGTACTTCCAGAGACTGGAGCCTCTGGACTAACTATATGCCAGCTGTGCGTGGAATCTCGGTGGAGCTGCAACTCCTACCCTACAGCTCAATATACTCATCCAAGTCACCTGGCGAGGAGACAACGATGGGTAGTGGCCATCCCAGGGAATGGAGAGGGCCTGCAGTCGCAGGCAGGATAATCCCACCCACCATATCCATGGGCTATAAGCCCTCTCTCACTTGGAGATGGAGTGGACATCACCGTCCCAGTCCCCTCAGGATTGGGGGAAGTACTATGGACTAGAGTGAACTTAATGGTATTCTGTTGAACATATATGGTGATTTTTAGCAATGGAAATAATTTTTACAGTGAGGTGGAGCCAGTGACCACTGGACACTTTTGGGGCAGGGAAGGGAATTGCAGTTGAAATACAGGGGCTTTTTCAGAACTTGGTGGTTGTCCTGAGTGCCATTGTGGTGATGGATGTAGGCCATTTTAAATCAGCACACACCATTCAGAACAGTGTGGGAGAGAATGTGGTCTACAATGTGAACTGTTGTCTATGCTTGTTGGCAAGGCAGCAGGATGTGTTTATCCATTGAGGGTGATGAGCCACAGTGATGAAGGATTTTTGTGTGGATGTTGTGGGAGGTGTGGGAGGTGGGAAACATGGGAATCCCTGTAATTTCTGTGTAATATTTAGGTAATATAAGCACATTTAAAAATATGTATATATAATAAATACATAGATGAACACTGAGGACATTATGTTGAAGGAAATAAACCAGACACAAAAGGACAGTTATTATATGGTTTCACTCATATGCACTAAATACAAAGAATAAATTCATTGAGTTAAAATCTAGGCTATAGGCCACTAGGGAAATGACTGAGCATTAGAGAAGGGGAATCTGATGCTTAATGTATGTAGCATTTTTAATAAGATTAATTGTAAATGGTGGGAAATGAATAGAGCTGATTTTAAAACATTATAGTGATTATAACTAACACCACTGACTTATAAATGTGAATGTGGCAGAAAGGAGTAGTCTAGGGATACAAATGTCATTAGAATGGAGGCTAGAGTATAATCTTGGGTTTGTATAACTTAGTGAACTTGGCAGTGGATAAGCTTTGTGGAAAATAGTACAAATATAAGAATGTTCATCTATGAACTAGTACAAATGCACATCACTATCACAAGGTGTTAAGAATGTGGTGATACATGAGAAAATTAATAGTTGCCAACAGTAATATTGTAATATTTTTCATCAATGGCAATTATGGCACTATATATCAAGGCTAAGGGTCAACAATAGGGGTTTGTTATAGCATAAGGGATTTTACTTTCTGGATTAATGAAAATGTTTTAAAATTGACTGAGTTGACAAACAACTCTGTGATGTAACTGAAAGCCACTGAATGTACACTTTGGATGGATTGTAGAAGACAGGGGAGTGTATAACATTGTGAATCCTGTGGTGGATGTTGGATTGTGGTTAACAGTGTAAATATGATAATATTATTACATGAATTATTAAAAATGTACAAGCTAATACAAGGTATTAATAATTGGTTGGCATGTGGGAAAAATACACCTACTGTAATCTATAGAATATAGTTCATATTAATATTTGGATGTTCTTTTATGAAATATAAAAAATGTTCCATAAAAGTGAAAGGTGTTGGTGGTGGGGTGGTTTATTGGAATTCTGTAGGTTACATATTTTTATTTATGTTTATTTTGTAAACCCACAACTTCCTTAATAAAAAAGTAAAACAATACAATTTTATGTATAGCTCTGGCTATCCCATTTCCAAAATAGAAGGATATGAGACTCTTCTATCATCTTTCAGTCTGGAAGTGTGAATATATTTGTGTCTAAAATCAAACTCATGAAACTATTCTATTCAGTGATTTCCTCAATTTCTTGACAAAGTGAATCTACATTAGTCATTCACATATTTACCCATAATCTAGTATTCCACATATTGGTAAAGTCTTAGTTAAATTAACATTTCATTCCAAATATGGATTATTAAAAAATTTAATACGTTGTTTTAAATTAATGGTGCTGTTCAATTTATTTCTTGAAGAATAGCTCTGAAATAAACCTCTGAGATGTACTTCCAATTTGTTTCTATTCTCTGTATGGATCATGTGGTAGGCAGAATAATGTCCTCACCAAATATGTCCATGTCCTAAACCCTGGAACATGTGAATATGTTAACTTACACGACAAAATGAACTTTGCATCCATAATTATGTTAAGAATCTTGTCATGGAGAAATTATCTTTGATTATTGGGTGGAACCAATGTAATTACAAGAGTCCTTATAAATGAAAGAAGGAGGCAGAAGAGTCAGAGACAGAAATGGAGATTTGATGACAGATGCCAGATTTAAGTGCCATGCCATTTGAGAAAGAATGGATTGGCCATTGCTGGTTTTGAAGATAGAATGTGGTCAAATTCCAAAGTATGCTGCTAACCTTTAGCAACTGGAAAATTCAGCTATACCCATTCTTCCCGTTAGCCTCTAGAAGGTAAACAGCACTGCCAACACCATGATTTTAGCCTAGCGAAACACATTTTGTTCTTCTGACTTCCAGAACTTTAAAAGAATAAATTTGCATTGCTTAAAAAGAAGACTGGCAAGAGATTATGAGATTATCCATTAATCTTTCATTCAATATTTAGCTGTCCCTAAATGAATACTGCCTGTGATCATAATTTTTATCCTGATTTTTGTAACCTGCAGTGTATGTTACTTCATCTAGCCTCATAAAAGAAACTCAGAATGCACTGGTTTAGTCTAATCTCTGCTAAAAATCTTTTGGAAACTAACATGATTTTGTTTAAAATCTGCAACATAATCAGATAAATATCAAACTAATACTCTCACTTCCAATTTTACAAATGTTTTGTTGCAATGTGTAAAATAAATTTTAAACTGGATGTGGACAATTCATGGATATTGTAATTTAAACATTTTTGCAAGTAAATCTATCACTACAGCTAAGAATGCAAATGTCCATGGAAGTGCAATAGTGGAAGACAAAGTGGAGGAAAGTCAATTTCCCTAAGGATTAATTATGAGAATCTTTCTGCTCATATAATGATAGCATAGTCTTCCCAAATGTAATGAGATCACAGTAATGAAAGAAGTTTCTTCAATTTGGCTCATTACCTTCTCACACTTACAAATGAAGACAACATTTTCAGAGGTTTAAATGTTAGGCTTGATCTTTAAACACAGGTTGAGTGTTTGGAAGACTTAACTGGCTAAAAATTTGAAATAAATTATAGGCCCTCTATGATGTTGCTCTTCAATTTAAAAATAGGGCAGATGTGCGGGTTGTGTTTGTGACTTTGTGTGTGTGTGTGTGTGCTTTGGTTGTATGCATATAATTTTGTGTGCAAGAAATATTCACTTAATAATTAACTCTTCATTGTGAGCTCCAATCAAATATAAATTTAAATATATTGATAAATATCTAGAGGCAACATGAATGTCTTTCAACTATTGCAGTCCAAATTGAGAAGTAAGGTTCTGGGTCTCAGGAAGTAATGATAATTCCTCACAATAAAATATGTATTTTATTAGTTCTTTTCTTTCTGAATTTACTCTAATTCCCCATCGGCTTAATTTGAAAGTATCTTTGCTGCACTTTTTCCCTCTTCCCTCTTCAGGGAAATCTCTTCTCTTGAATGTTATTCTCCTGTTCAATATGATTCTCTTATTTAATGTCAAAGAATGTAAACAAAATATGATCTAAATGCAGTAGTATGTCCCTAATTTGGAGTACCTCTAAAATGTATAGGCAGCACATTAGCAATAATTTTCAAATATGTCGTGTGAAAATTTTTGCACTTCATCAACACATAAGAAAAATATTTTATTTGATTGAACTGATATATAGATGCCCTTTAATTCTTAATATAAATGTTGTAAGGTTACATTGTTTAATATTAACCGATGAGAATATTTGAAAAAAATTTAAGCACAAAGGGATTTCATGTCATACCATCTGTTAGTTAACAAGTCTTACACAAAGAGGTCTGGCTTTTGCTTTTGGCTTCTGGGAGGTAATTTACAGGCCCTGGGCATGTCATGCCAGTTAGAAATGCCCTTGTTGACCATTGGCCTGTGGACTTTTGGTCAGAGAGGTGATAATAATTGGATTTAGGTTAAGACCTTTGGGTCACATAATCTTAGCTATCCTCTGGAGGGGAAGGTAAATGGAGACTGAGATCATTCATTTTTATATAATGGAGCCCCATAAAACTATGGACCACAAGGCTCCAATGAGCCTCACTTCTCAATATCTATGTGTGTTTCCCTGCCTTAATGCAAGTAAAATAACTCTCTCAACTGCATGTCTGGGAAGTTCCATAATTGGTACTTGTCCTGGGCCCAGCCTTAACTGTTTCTTCCTTTGACTGACTTTAATCTGCATCATTTCTAAGTAATAGACTATAATTGTGAGTGTATCAGCTCTCAGTGAGTTGTATGAGTCCTTCTAGCAAATCATGAAATCTGCACCTTTCCTATCTTTCAGAAGCCTGAAGTTTCCAGGGTTGATTA